>JAGVSQ010000404.1:0-40876 GCA_022683975.1 Rhyacophila evoluta
TTTTTCACAAAAAAAAAAAAATGAGCTGAGCCATTGAATATTTATGGATATTTTATCAACTCAAATCTCCTCCTGATGCTTCAAAGAAATTAAAATATACCTGATTAAAAGCGTCTAGGGAAACGCCATTATCTTCAAGGAATTTCTTCGTACCGGCAACAAGTTGAGTTTCACCCAAAGCTAATCTCACAGCCGCACTTGTTTCTATAAAAATATAAAAAATCTCTGATTTTCTCTGATAATAAGAATTGAAAATAATACAAATGTATGTAAAAAAAAATAATACTTGAGTTGCCTTGCAGAATGTGTTCTTTGGTGGTGTTATACGTATCTGCGACAACATCTGCTACTGCATTTGCTCCAAGAAATAATGTGTTCCAGTTGTGAGCAGAATTTGCTTGAGATTTTTGTTTCCTTGCTTTTTTTTCTTTATATGTCAATCCTTCTGCAATAAAAAGTGAAATATAATAAAAAAAACATTTTTTGTGATTCTTTTAGCTTCACGAAATTAAGCAATGGAACAGAAAAAAGAACATGGGGCGGAGTGGGAAGAAAAAAAAATGCTCTGCAATCTTCTGTTACCTTCTCCTTTCTGGATAGAACTTGTATTGAATTTTTCATACATTTCTCAATTATACTGCCGGCATAAAAATTACAATGTGACTCTTTAAGACAGAAGAGCCTCTGTAGAACAAACCAAAAGGCTGAGCATAGAATTTCCAACATTGCACCAGTTCTGACCAGAGCCAGCTTGTGATCAGTGTGTGGGACTCCTGCACGGGTGTGCAGCCTACAAAAAACATTGAATGTAGCTACTGCATGCTCCATGTGCATGCAGAGAATATTAGATAGCCGCTCAATTCTGAAATCTATGCTATAGCTGAAAAATTTTGAACAATTCTACTAAAATAAGACACCTACAGATTTTTAATTTTAGATGTAGAATATGGGTTAACCGATTGGCTGACAATCAGCCATCATAAAGACTAGATTATACAAGAGTGCCTTGAAACAGAAAAGGCAAAGAAATTTTACAAATCATATCAAATATTTCATATATATATATATGAAATAATTATTTGAAAATCCATAAAACCAATCATCAATAGGTTTAATAAATAAAAAAGTAAAACATAATGATTTAGAGTGTAATTACCTTCATCAGGATCAACAGGTTGTCTGGGCTTTCCAGGAAGAAGATGCAGCATTCGGCCACTGAAAACACTCCCATCCAATTGGCTATATGCTTTCACTGCATGCTCGGGCATCATGAATGTCACATGTGCAAACCCCTTCGACTGGTGAGTGATTCGATCCACTGGTATGTTTACTTCGCTCACTGGACCTTTAATTTATTTAATGATTATACAATATAGCCGAACAGAACTCATCCCATGTGGGTTGTATTCTCAACTCATAAAAATATAGTTAAGAGACCAAAACATACTTGTCTGGCAAGAGCCATTTTTGCATTGTCATATTGACTGATGCGGTCTCAATAATTATAAGTTCTTCAGATATCTGATAATTGTCAATATCTATGATTGTGGATATGGCACATGAAATAAAACCAAAAATTGCAAAATAAACCTATATACCATCTACAATATATAGATTTTATTATGTCTATACAAAATATAGCGCATTAGATGAAACAGTATTGAAAGTGAAAATTACCAAATTTTTCGAAAAGAGTTTGCATCTCTTCTTCTGTAGTGATATATGGGAGGTTTCTCACATAAATTAATCCACTCTCGGCAATCGTTTCTTCATTTTTTATTGATTCCTACTCATTAAGCACACACATGTTAAAATATTTTCTTATAATAAGTACTGTTCACAGTACACATTATAATAAGTACAATAACAATAAGTACAAATTATATTTATTAGAAAAATATGACAAATTTTATACAAAATACCTGACTAATTTGTGTTAGTATTTCAATAATAAAGTAATATTTTTAGTAATAAATATCCAATAAAAATGGACTACAGTAGAGATGACAGTGATAAAGAATTGTGTGCCGATAATTTGTAGAATTATTCTTGCGGTACTGATGTTGAGAATATTTTTTTTATACTATGTTCGCTCCTAGAGCGGAGCATATGGATCTACACAGAGTGAAGAAATCCACTCCAAAAGTGGAGTATATGAATTTTTGCAATGCAAAGATGTGTTGACAGATTATTTTTCATGAGAATTGTTGTTTGTCAGCTTAACTCAATGGGCATCCAGTCCTTCATTTTTGGTTTTTATAAAATCCGACAGATGGGGAATCGAATTCGTATTCCCTAGATGCTACGTGTGCATGGTAACCTCTACACTACCGGAAAAACATTTTACATTGATGTGGTTTTTTCAAAATTTTGAATTTAACTTTGAATGTTGTAATCTATGTTATAAAACAGAAAATACATGTGTATGTCAGTCTGTTCAGGAAATCTTCCCAAAGTAGCTCTTGATGTCATTCTAGTTGCCATTTTTAGGCCAACTGTTTTATTTTCAACTTGTAACATCGTCACTGATGATGAACAGGGTTCTAAAAAGATTGTATGCACCCAAGCTTTCAAATGAATTTATATCGAAAAGATGAATAAAGAATGAGTTGAATCAAAAAAAAAACAACAAAAGAACTATAAATAGTTACTGGAGAATTGATTAATGATCTATGATTGTTATAATCTCTGCAGATTTCGAAAGTTAGTACATTAAGAATTATATTTATTCTAATGTACTGAAATTTCGTATTAAAAAGGAATACATTGGAATTGTTTGACTGAAATCCACAATAAGCCACAAATTCTGACTGATAATAAAAAATCCTTTCATCATTTAAGTTCCTGATAGCTAATAGTATTTCTTTTCGGGTACTCCGAAGGTTATCTAGAAACTGATCACTAAATTTCAATACGAAAATAGGTTTAATGTAACATTACAAAACAATACAAAACCGACAGGAACAGTGTAATATCAAGATCTAGTAAATACATATATGTTGTTTTATAGAAAGTAAAAGATTCACCTCTTGTGCTTTGTGCCTGTAATTATTATTAGAAGCTTCATTCTCGTCATCCTCCTCTTCACCGAGGTTATTGTTTTTACTTTCATAATGATTCACATTCACCCGGTGACCACCTACAAATTAGTAATGTTAATTTAGTAATTAATTTGTCTACCTGCGGTAGCCTAGAGGTAAGTGCCCACACTTTGGTGCTGGGTGCGGCTGCAATTAGAGTTGCCATCCAAGTCTTATAAAAAAAAGTTTCAAGTGAGTGGGTATATTAACCCTTATTCTTTCCTATCCATCCACAAAATTCCAAAAGAGCTTCAGCAGGCTTTTAGCAACTTTTTTAAATTCGATATTTTTATTTTATTTATTATACCATGTTTGCTCGAAAAGTGGAGCATATGGATATGCACAGTGAAGATATCTACTCTGAAAGTGGAGTATATGGATCTCCGCAATGGGAAGACGTCTTGACAGATTATATTTCACGAGAATTGTTTGTCAACCCAATAGGCATCCAGTGCTGCATTTTTGGATTTTTAAAATCCAATAGATGGGGAATCGAACCCGCATTCCTCGGATTTCTAGGTGAGCGCGCTGCCAACTCTACGCTACCGGATATTTAACAGTATTATAATCTATACATATATTTTATTTACAGAAATTTGAATCAGTCTAAAAGTTTTACTAAACTCTGAAGAATTTCAAAAAGTTTGGAGCATTATATATTCACGTAACCGACTACAAAACAAACAAAAAGTATATACCCAAGAAGCATTTATTTTTGAATATGGCCTTCTTTCGTTCCTCTTCAGACCTGAATCCAATATAGCAAAAACCTCTTGTGAGTTTATTCTGGAATCGAGGAATCCGAATGGTGAAAGGAACCAGAGGTCGGAAGAATTCTTTCACATCTTTTTTTTTACAAGAGAAGGGCATGCCTTGCATCTGTGAATTTAATTATTTGATGATAGTTTTGTGGCACTTATTTAGATACTAAAAATATGTATACATCTTATTAGCAAAAAAATTAATAGAAGTTTTATTTCTACAGTGTACTCTGGTGTAATACTGGGTAGGAGGAAACCATGTTAGTAAAAATGAATATGGACAATTTATTATAACCAAATTATGGTATTTGTATTTCACTCAATGGTAATGTATAATTTCTTTGGCTTTTTACTGTCACGTGTAACAATATTCTACAAAGATAACTCCCTGATAAAATTTTCGTATCTCAATTTTTTTTTTGTTTATGCGTCTAATAGTTTGTAAATTACTCAAAATACGAAATTATTAAATTTTTATTTTGATTTCTTGTTTTTTTAATTTTTGCATTCTTAATTCGAATTACCTAACTGTCTACAGAATCTTTGTGTTGTATAATACAATTTTTTAAGAATTTATAGACTAATGTTGGTATGGCGATGTCCATTACAGCCAAAAGTCTGTTTTATAAAAATATGATTTGCTGAATGTATTTGTTTTATCAACACTCAGGAATACAACACTTAAATATTTATTTCTTAGTTTTACTACTAAAGAGGGTTTAATTTATGATAACGATTATTTTTATTGACATCTCGTCACATTTATGTTCCAAAATAACTTTATAAAAAAAAAAATATATTTATTACTTCAGAAAGGTTTACAGAAGAATATGCGTTGTGTAGTTGAGACATTTGGATTTTTTGTTGTTCAGACTAAAAGAAATATGAATTTATTATTGTAAAACTGATTTATGAACTTGAGCAATTTTAAATGTTACCTAGAAGAGTGATCACCGACTGACCTTTGAATTATGGTTGTAAAATTCTTAATTTGTTTTGGTTCATAGATGCAGTCAACACAAATATGAATGGTTTGGTTTGCTATGTTTCTTTGCAATATACTCATGTATAAAAATTTGTCATGTGCAGAACATTGTTTGCAAGCGGGATACTTGGCTTTAAACATATCGAACATTAACATGTTTTTGATAATTTTCACATTCGACCTAAAATTTTGGTCATTATATTAAAGTTCTATTGTTTACAAAAAATTTTAGCTGTTTCTTTTTTCATTATTAAGTTGCATTAAATGTGATCTTCAGTAAAAATGTGTTTAACAATTCCGAATCGAACGTTTTGACTGTCCATTGTGTAATTTATCAATCTATTATTTTATATTGATATTGTTATACTTTTATATGTGGTTAACGTAATACAAAAATCTTGCATTCATACTCATGTCTACTTTTATTCTCAGAAGAATGTTGAATCAACATAAACACTATAAATGGCAAGGTGCTCTGTATGCAAGAACCAAAAGGCTGAACAGTTGCGCCGTGCACACACATAGCTTGGAGAGAATATTGGCTGAGCGTATTGCTATTGTATTCTTCTAATAATTACATAATTAATACATTATGTGGATTTTTATTTTCTACAATATACCATGATTAGGGGTGGCTAACTGGTTTTTAATTTTAATTTTAAACAAATTGACCCAGTAATTTTAAATTATAATTTAACTGTGGAATAGATTTCTTAATTACTTTTTTATATGATTAACTTAACATGTTTCGTGGATACAGGACAATACTGTGTATCAGAAAAAATATCAGCAGGCATTTAGATGAGTCATAAGAAAATAAACCATGAACTGTTTTATACTTTTGTCAGGGTCTCTGTGTTTAACGCATGCCTAAAAAATTTGTATGAGCACGGACCCGTTTTCAAAACACAGAACCTGTAAAGAAACAAAAACGTCGAATCACATAAACATGTAGATTATAGACAAGAATTCTAATGTCCACAGCGTTTTAATACTGATATAAACTATATTCATACATTGCTTTGCGATTTACCAGATTATAGTTGCGATCAACTTGTTAGCCAGCCCTGTTATATATGATAATGATAACAATGAAGGAGGAGAGAATATTTACCTTCACAAAAAAAAGTACCCTGTTCCGCCAATCTTTCTTTTCCTTTTTTTGTTTTGTTAGCTTCACATCTTTTGCAGCTTCGCCATCCAATTCTGGTTTCAAATCTTTTGTTTTATTTTTTAGAGAGTTTAAGAACTAAAAACAGGCAAATTCATTATGTTTATAAAACAATATTTTGATTGACATACTACAATAGTATGCCCAATGCCTATGGATAGTTAAAATAGAGGCATTAAAAATGTTGTTTTCAGTTCTATTCATTTATTTCATTAAATAGACATTAGTCAATTAAATCATTACATATGTAATGTTAATGTAATATGTTAATGATTACAGTTACCTCCAAATCACTGACTGTGTCATCTTTTGTTTTGTCATTTTTTTTCTTTTTAGTCTTCTTTTCAATTGTTGGTTCATCATCAACAGTTTTTGTTTTGTTGTCATTTATTGGTTCTTCATGAACATGTGATGTATACTTTTCCTCTTTATTCGTTTTTTTTGTAATAGCATCATTACTCCAAACAGCTTTATCTAATTTTGATGCGTGAACTTCCAAAAATTCTAAAAACATGGGATCATCTTTACGCTGGAAAAATAAATAAGCAGAATATGTCATAAAGCTTGGGAAAACAGCTGAAAATTTTATATATATACAGAATAATATATTATATTATAATTCGATGCAAAAGTTGTTTTTTGAAAAATATTAGTTTTACAGTTCCTAAATCAAAGTTCAAGTTTAATCTAGTATTTTTACAGATACAGGTTTCCTCAACTTACAAGAGAGATAAGTTTCAACGCGTAAGTTGAATTTTATAAAAAACTTAAAACTTAAATGTATATGTTTATATAAATTTTCAATTGTAGCCTAAGATGCACGAAACATGTATGTGTGAATGAATATGAATTAATTTTTGCAATAATAATTTTATTAAAATACACAAATTGATGAAAAGATTTAGATGAAAAGTAAATATGAATAGAGAACCGGTCAACATGAAAAAAGTACAGAAACTGAATGCAGATTTACAAATGAAATAAAATATTTATGTCCATTCTATCACAAATAGAAATGATATATTTCTATTTCTCTATTCTGCGGGACAAACATACAGTCATTTTGCAAATATTGCATGTTATTCAGTATATCATTTTTGAGAAATGATTTCTCTGGTTTTTTTGAAAAAATGCTATTTTTCCAGTCAGAATCACTGTAAGTCGAATCGTTGTAAATTGAGGAGTACCGGTTTGTTTATGTTCACAGATTTACTGTATACCGCTCTTGACTTTGGCATATTTAAAAAAAATATTATTACAGATTTTTGTCAATAATGCAAAAACTATTCGCTTACATGCAGTCGCTCCCACGGAGGGCAATAGATATAAACCTTCTAAAAACCAATTGACATTGCTTTTTGGTGGAAATAGCTGGTGATTTAAAATTGAACCCAATGTAAGTTTATCAAGCAGAAACTCCCAGAGCATTAAAAGCTAAGAATAAAGAATTGCTCTCAGTCATTTGGAAGTCAAATAATACTGTGTTAGTATTTAAAGATTGATTCACTTTTCATTTTGTGCTGGTAGTTAAGCAATAATATCAAAATACAAATTTACATTTTAAACCATTATTAATCTATAAAATCATTAACTCAAAATCTTTGCAAAATTTATACCCGGTAATCAAAGTTGTTTTTTTTCCTCCCAATACACATGCCTCATATAGACTATGGACCAAACAGTGATGGCTACATTTTAATGATATTATATGAGGAAAATAATGAATCAGGCCATCAAACCAATAGCCTATAATATATGAAACGCAAAAAACAATATTGGAGACTCGTGGATTAAAATAAAAAAAGTCAAATCTGAAAAGTTTCTGGAAACAATTATGCTCACAAATGATAAGTAATTTTATACATTTTGAAGAAGCTCCAGAAACTATCACAGATGAAATAGTTAGCCTAATGAATGAACTAAACATGGATGAAAACAGCAAAGATATCAATGAGTTGATTAAATTTCACTCAGTACCATTGTCAAATGAATACTTAATTGAGCAACAAGAGTTAAATGAAATACACAATGAAAGTGAGAAAGATGAAGCTGATAAAATCGTCAAGACGTTGACAATCAAAAATATCAGAGGCTTCATTAATATTTTTGTAAATTTCGATTATCAAGGAAGAATGTGATATCAATAGAGAATGTAAATCTGAAGTACGTAGGGCGATTGAGAAAGACACATTTTGTTAAAGAACTCTTTATCAAGAATGGAGAAAAAAGATGGTATTCGACTAATTCTTTAGAAGTTTCTAAAGAAAACACCTGAAAGCACTTAAACACGCCTCGTTAGCTTAATTATGTACATTCATAAATAAATTTTTGATGTTTCTTTTAGATTTGAACATTCAACATTTACAGATATTTTCAGGAACCAATTATATGCATTATATGTACTAGGTTTAGAAATAAGTACTCCATAAAAATGGTAATTTTTCACTAACATGCGACGAATTGTTTCGACACTAAAGTGAGCCAGTAATAAGATCAGTTAATATCTATCATAAAAATACAGTTATCTAAAGGTTTAGTGTCCAATGTTTTTATTGAAAACTGAAGTTGGTGACATTGGATTTCAATAAAATTTGACATTTAACTGATTCTATCTGTCAGGGTAGTTTCCTAATAGACATTATTATAAATATCAAAGATAAAATAAAATATTCATTATTATTAACACATTCATTGTGTACAGCATACTTGTTGTGTCCATATTAATAATGTAGCTATACATACAACAACATATAATTATTAGTCTAACACAGTGTTCCGCAACCATTATGCCGTGGCGCATTTCTCCAATATCAGAAAAACATGAGACATTCTTTTCTTTTTCTCTTCGCGCTGTGCTGTGAAATTTGGGAAAAAAACGTCAAGAGTGCCGTGAAAAATATTATAAGTTACGGAGCACTGGTCTAACACACTACATAAATGTAACCAACCTTTTCTATTGCTTCCAGTATGAGGTTATCTGTTTTGGAAGTTTTACTTTTGAAAGCCTTTTCACTCGTTTTTTTATTTTCAACTTCCAACTCACATTTTTCACTAACTATATTATGAAGTTTCTTGTAGGCGGAACTATCAGGGGCGTACTTGCTCCACGCCTGAGGTTTTTTTGAGTGACCTATAGAAACACAAGTCTCAACCGAAATCTTCGTCGTTTTAATGCACGATCCATTGAAAAAAATTTGCGCTTCTGAGGCTTGCTCTTCGGTTTTAAAACCTACGAATCCGAAATTACGGAATTTGCCTTCTTTTGTGTATTTTAATTGAATATCGGTTATTTCCCCTTTTTGGTTAAATAACTCTCTCAATTTATCAGCCGTGACCTGAAAAGAAGAGAATAAGATGATTCGAAAATAATATAGGAAAGTCCAGAATAGTTATTGTAAAATAATTTTATTACTAACGTTGTTTGGTAGATTCTTCACGATTAATCGAGACATGTTCCGTAAAAAAACACCACTCGCACACGTGTGGAGTAAAGTCGACGTTTTGACATATTTTGATGACAAAGTATAGACAACTTTGTCGTGTTGTCCAATGGAAAAATTATAAATTCTAACAGTAGTATCCTTACCACTAATAAATATTAATATGAAGCCGAAATGATGAATTTAAACGATTCCGAACTAGATTTGAAAATAAAAATAATGCATAATGAAAAGCACTCATTCAACTAAACCAGGGCTTCTTAAACTTTTTTCATTCACGACCCCATTTATGATTGCGAGTTTCCTGGCGACTACATATAAATATAAAATAATCTAGATGTTATAAAATCGTGTATTCAATTATTTGACATCAAAATCTCTCGCGACCCATAGTTTAAGAAGGCCTGAACTAAACGAATTTAGAATTTTATATATTCTGTTAAGAAGAGTGCTCTTATCATTTAAACATAATTTTAAATTTCCCAATAAAATGAATTTGGTATTCGAAATTGAACCACGTCAATAGGTCAAAAAAGTTATTATTGTTACTTAACAAACTTCTAAAACTACTGAGTAATTTATGTATTGTTTGCCCTAAACTATTCAAATATAGAACGCGCTGGCAAGTTCTTCCTTAAATTAAAGTTGTTAAAGTCTTCATAGAAATATTTCAAAGTATCTAAAGCATCAGTAGAACGATTAATAATTAAATTTTTCATTAAAAAATCGGAAAAAATCAGTAGTATGTACTTACTTTTGTTTGAGACAAGAAAAATCTTGTTTTGTCTCAAAAAAAGTTGGAATTGTGACGATAGCATATTTTCATTTTTTGTTTATATTTTACGCAGTAAAAATAGCAATATTCATGATAATAAATACATTTGAAAAATATATATCGTAATTAATAATTAACAATATTGTCGAATTTCATTAGTTTCATCGTTTTAAGCTGTTTGATTTTTAAATTAATGCGAGACGAATTTATGTGTAACCTGTCAATTATTTCCTGAATATGCAGTCCCAACGGAGTTTTCCTGTATGACAGCTCGTCTGCGTATTCGAGATCGCGTAGTTTTGCCGTAGAAGTGACAGCTATTTCGCGTCTGGTGGTATTGATTTTCGGAAAATAAAATCAAAAAGTACTATAAATAAGAACGGAGCAAGAACACATCCTTGTCTTACTCCAATGAAGACACCGAACCATTTTGACTGTGTCACCGATTCTGACGCAGCATTCGCTACCTTCGTGCAGAGATTTGATGATGGCAACTATTTTAGGAGGAATACCGTATGAGCTTAGTATCATTCAGAGGGTAAAGCAGTGTGAACTGCCGAATACCTTCTCATAGTCTGCAAAAACAGGCTAGGGAGCTGTTCAACTCACGACTTTGTTGGAGAAGGCAATATATTATATTAAGTCGTGGATGTGATCCGCCCAGGTCCACCCAGGTAGAAATCCAGCCTGGTTTTCCCCGAGGACATGCATTATTGACTCTCGTATCCTTTGCGAGATGATGTGTGCCAAGATCTTTGTCGAAACACTAAGCAACGTGATTCCACGGTAGTTATTGCAGCAGAAAAAGCTTTTTTGTGAAGGGTGATCACGTTTATCCACTCTTTTGGACAACGATATTCTCCCCACACCTTTGACATTAAATTATAAAGAGGGTGCAGAATAATGCTTAGGCCATTTGCGAATTCAAGTTATTAGAATGTAACATAATAATTATATTATTAACACGATATTTTCACCATGTCAGAAAATAAAAGATTCATAACGAAAATCTGTAAGTTGATCATATCAAAAAAGCTTATACAAATTAATATTATGATTATTTTTGTTACCATGAGCGTTTTTTTTTTTGTTTTTATCGAGTTTGTTCCGAAGAAATGTATAAATCTCCGCAACGTGAACAAAAAATATTATTTTTCATAAGGTTGAGTTTAGTTGTCGTAGAATTAATCAATTCAGTACCGCATTTTCAAATATAAAATAATCCGACAAATGAGGAATCGAATCCGCATTCCCCGGTTACAAAGTGCATACGCACATCTCATTTTTAGCCATAAAATAAATAAAAATAATATCTGCAAAACAGGAGCACGTGGTATAACTGTCAAATGAATGGCAAATAGAAACCTAAGTCATATGTGTAAAGTTGGGTTATATCTATAAAAAAATCTGACGCAAGATGGGTGATTCCTGTGTTGATAATCCGCTGACTGTGCAAGCACGATTTAAATCGGATACTGGTGACGATATCGGCAATCCGCTAGATTTGCCAGTTAATATAAACAGAGATCAGCTACAGCTTATTTGCAATACGCTCTTGGAGCAGGTAATTCCGCTTTCCTCTATTTATAACATTTTGGCGTATCCTATCTATTGAATTAGTTGAAAAAACTCGGTTCAAAGAGACTGGAATGTATATGTGCAGGTGTATACATTTACGAAAATAAAGTCGCTGGATAAATATTAGCATGCAGCGGAAACTAAAAGAAATAAATCGCTTAAAAGGTAGATCTAAAGATCGCTAGATTGATCGAGGGAGCAAATTTCACTATAACCCTTAAGACAATGCGAAATTTTATGAGTAAGGCTTCCTTTTAGCAGTGGACTGATCTATTGAACCCCACTGCTGCCATTATACTTAAAACACCAGTGGATCTTTGTGAATTGATTATGTTTGTAAATTATTTTTAGGATGATGCCTAAGGAAGATGATAAGAATTCCAAATTTTTTTTAGATTTTTTATTAGATACATCATGTAGCCTGTTGATCCATCAGTATATTGAGTTCATTCAGGTGTTGTTGATATTAATCTGTCATTTACAGGAAGAGAATAATCCATTCCTATTTTTTGTGAATGAAAATGAGGTTATCTCCACATTGGAAAGCTGTCTAGATGTTAACAAATTGAATTATGAGGAAGTTGTGACAATAGTTTATCAGCAACAAGCTGTTTTCCGTGTCCGACCTGTAACACGATGCACAAGGTAATATTATAAATTTTAGTAACAGTATTTTTTCACTTTATGCTGTGTGCGCTCTATTATAGTCATCATGTAGCGACAACTCCAGCAAATATAACACTTAGTTAGAAAATGAGAGAGATATTGACGGTGGTGTGGATAGTTTTGAGAAGAGAAATTTTGGTGTCAATGAAGTTTTTCTTATTCAAGTTGTGTTTGTAGTCTGGAATAATAAGTGTTTTTATATTTAAATGCAAAATAAGGTAAATCACTGTTTCTGCTTAAAGATGAAGTTAAGCATTTATCTGACAACCAATTCTCGTGAAAAATAAGCCGATTAACTTTCTGAGCGGACATGGTAAAAAAAACAACTCCAAAAAATCAGTTTTTTGCCACATCATATTTCTTGAAAGTGATGCCATGTGAATTTAAACTGAATGTGTGACCTGCGTACTAGTTTTTTTATGCTATGGGCAGCATATGTATGTAAACCACTTTTTCTTTTGTTATACTGATGCCTGACAATAACAATGCAATATTATACAGATTCCAAAAAGATAAAAATGATGTTGTTCAACCAAGAGAGTCTGAGGACTCTAAAAAGCATAAACCTGATGAAATTGTACTAAATTAGAGCATGCTGTCTTCTTGTATCTTGTAGTATGCTGTAAAAGTATTTTTTGTGAAATCTCGTATGCAAAATAAAGAATTTATTTTATAATGCTACAAGTACAATATAATCTCGATTATCTGTAACAATGCCCGAATAATCGAAACACACAGATAATCCGAACTATGGTAAATATATGAAATATGGATAATTTATCATTACCAAATGTTGTTTGTCGTTAGTCGTGGCCTGTTGTGGCCTTGCCAATCTGAATTGCTTTACTTTAAAAATTTCCTTGCAATTTTTAGGTTTTCTCATTGTTTAGCTTTCATGCTGCCTAAATTTTAACTTCTTTCCAGAATTCATAGTTCACTGGTTTTTTTAAAGCTCTCGCAGCACAAACATATTTCTTTTATTATAAATATATCTTTTCTGCAGTAACTTTACTGTTTACATAGTTTTGCAAGCATGCCTTTAAATACTTAACTGTTTGTATGCCATAAGCGTCTATGTACGCTCTATAATTCCGTACACTGCAGGCTGGCCATATAGAATACGTATCTGAAGATGCTGTACTTTAACACTCAATATTTAGCTAAGTTTCACAGTTTTAAATAATCCACTACTTTGAATGCATAGTGACATCTCTTAGGACTACGGTAAAATATTAAGACACTTCATATTGTCAAGAATTATCAATGTATTTAGTAGGTTTTAATTTAATACCTTTTTTAATTTTAATTCTAATTCCATCCGGCACTTAAAAGGTTAAGGGTAAATAATGGTTTTTTTGAACTGTAAAAAATCTGATTATCTAATTATTTACGATAAATATTTAGTACGGATCATCCACAAACCGAATAAGCTGCACCCGGATATTCGAGAGTACACTGTAATTGCAAAGTAGCATTATAGAAAAGGTATCCTGAACAAAATAAAAGGAAATGGTTCTAAAGTCTATTAACAAATAGTTCAAGTTGCAAATTATGCGGATACTTGGTGGAGTCATTTTGATTTTAGCTATCTATAGGAATTTAAAACTTTCAAAATAATACCATTAAGTATGGGAAGCAAAATATTGTATGTTTGATTTGTATCAAATATAGGATACCGAGTATTTACAAGATACCTGTAATAAATTCATATTTAAATTTGGTGATAACTTGAATTTTTATTTTCTAGTTCATTACCAGGCCATGCAGAAGCAGTTATCTCAGCAAATTTCAGTCCATGTGGGAAACATTTAGCCAGTGGCTCAGGAGATACCACTGTTCGATTCTGGGATTTGAATACCCAAACACCACATTTTACATGCCAAGGTACTGATTTTTATTTTTTTATTGATTCTTCACACACTTTAAAAATCTATATTAGAGTTGATCATCTAGTTTAGAACTGTGATTGTATTTTCTGATTTCTGACACTGCAATTGAGTCATAAAAAACTCCAATAGTTTTTTGTAGACTAAACTTAAAAATCGTTCTAATAAGAATCTAGCAATTGAACAATATCATCGATATCTGATTGAAAAAAAATAAAAGATCTTGGTAAATATCTTTCTTGCGGTGCTCGTTTACATATCCACTGTGGAAAGGATAAAGGACGTAATCCTCAGTTTTTTCAAAATAGTTTTTTTTTTGATAATCACAACGTATTCAGCATTATATACGTTTTATAAAAAAGATATAAGTGGATATTGTCTAATTAGTGTCTACATTTACTTTAAAGTTTGAAAAAAGGAGGGCCTGTAAAATTTTCGACTAAAAAGAGGAATGTGGGGGAAACATTAATTTTATTGGTTTTTCTTAAATAACCCATAAAGTCAATATGAAATTGAGTGAGTATATTATATAACATCAGTTTTAGTCTCTGTCCACTTCAACTTTGTATCTGTCTAATATTTTAACATTGGCCTAAAGTGATCAAATAGATGTTTTTGCGACCCCTGTAAGGTTTGTTGTGTGTGGGTAACGTCCTTTTTCCTTTCAATAGTCGATATTGTCTCATTTTTCTATTTCCTATTTTGAATAGCTTTTTTTTGTTTCATTTTAGTTTTTGAAGATTTAAAAAAGTGAATGTGCGACGACATGCCCCATACTTTAGATTTGTAGTTATTGAGTGCTGAGTAAAAATTGCTTTGAGATTGAGAAAAATTTCATCTGCAAATGAGATTGATATTCTCTGATACAGTTTAGTGCCAGTCAAACATCAGTGATGAAAATTCTTTTTTTTTTCATAGACCTTTTTGTGACATCCACGTTTATAATCATATTTTCTGAATGACTAATTTTCTGTTAACAATTGTAAGTAGTCTATACTTAAAATGAAGTTTTGTGAGAATATTATGATTAGTGTATTATTCAGAATATTTTCAGAACAGAATATACAGTATATCGAGTCAGCTGTATTTAAATGGTACTCGGTGATTAGCTTTAAAGTGTTTTATCTACTCCTTGCTGAATTATCAAATTTCTCTGTAATGTATTGATAATGTCGGTACGCTAAATATTTTACCAAGATTATTAATAATACATATAAGAGTTACACAAAAATAAAAATATCCACATAAAGTGACATGCTATTTTCATATTCATTTTGTAAATACGATTCTATGTATTATGCAATTTGGTAGGTCACAAAAATTGGGTTCTCTGCATAAGCTGGTCACCAGACGGGGCGAGATTAGCATCTGCCTGTAAGCAGGGTCACATCTTTATCTGGGATCCGCAAACCGGGAATCAGATTGGACGAACTATGATTGGACATAAACAATGGATAACTTGTCTTAGCTGGGAACCCTATCACAAGTACCTGAAAATAAATAATGTTTTATGCTTTGTAAATGTTTCACAATAGTTGTAAAAAATAGTTTTCCTTCAAGTTTCATTACCTTAATCTAAACTAAAATCTGTTGACCACAACACATAATTTAAAAATTTATACCTCTAAATTGAATATTTCTTTGTAAATTTATAAATACTACTGAACAATAATTTAGGGTAGAGGTCTACAAATTGTGGTCCGTGGACCAACACCAGCCTGTGAACACCATTAATTCGGCTCGCGGTTACGGTAAATTACAGTATGTTGATAGGATGAGCTACTTAGGTCTTGGCCCTTGGGACTTAGCAGAGGAATTAGTGTGGTCCTTAGGCTAAAAGTTTTGAAGACCCATGATTTAGAGTCTTTAGGTGAGCGAATATTCAGTTTGATAAAAATTTAAGCTTAACAGCTGCGATTTTTCACTAAATTATGCATGGTGACCGGCGAAATTCATGAGAAAATATGCAAAAAATGAAATAAAATTTATCATCTCTTGTTAACAGTCACAATTAAACTGAATCGTAATCAACTTATTTCTCATAGAAAAGAAATATATGCTGTAGGACTCACATGAGTCCATGGCCACCGACCAATGTTCTATCAAGACTCATTTATGAGTCCACGGCCATTAACCGCCCTACATGCAGGTAACTTTCCGAGAAATGTGCAGAAAAATCACCTTTTTTCTTCGTCAAGATTATGAATACAATGTTAGTCATACTCATACCTAATAAGATTTTGTCAAAATAGATGGATTTACAATAGGTTTATGCACTTTCGTATTTTCAGGGGTTAGAAACTATTGGACATATATAGACAATTATATTTTTTTATAACAAACATTTATCTTCCTTTATGTTCACTTTCACTAGACATATTATAGGGAAAGTAAAATAAAACAATAAAATATACAAGTTCAATGTAACAAAATGAATGTCAATATGTACGATTTGTAGTTTTGAGGTATATTATTTTTTCTCAAGCGCATACGTGATACGGGATAGCGCAGAATGGTACGGTCAAAGTGTGCATATCACGTACGTTCATATGCATAGGGCTGTTAAACTGTTAATGTTGAATTATAAATGGAATGACAACTTTTTCTTAAGATGAAGATTTGGCACTTAATAAGGCTTGTAATTTTAAATCACAAAAGTGTTCATTGAACCATGGTAGAGATAAGATCATCCTGCATTTTATTTGTGGTCCATATTTATTTCTAGATATATTATGTTATATAATGTAAATGTTGCTTCAGTTTCTGGAACAATACACTCTTTATGGGAGACCCATGATGAAATAACATAAGTAATGAATTTCGATAAAAATGGTTCATTTTAGAAACCCAGAATGCAGAAAAATAGCCAGTTCATCAAAAGATGGTGACGTTCGCATCTGGGACAGTGTACTATGTCAAACCGTATTAACTTTGGCTGGCCACACAAAAGCGGTTACTGCAGTCAAATGGGGAGGCCGTGATCTCATTTATACGGCCTCTCAGGACAGAACTGTCAGAGTGTGGAGGGCGAATGATGGAGTGCTCTGTAGAATTTTGGAAGGGCATGCACACTGGGTCAATACTTTAGCCTTGAGTACTGACTTTGTGCTGAGAACGGGCCCGTTTCATCCAGTTACTGACTTTCTTAATCAATCAAATGACAGTAAGTAAATTGAAATAGTCCGTCAAAATTTCACATGGGGAGATCCATATCTACTCCACTTACAGTGTGGACTTGTTTAAAATAATGTAAATGTCATACATCATCTTATACTAATAACAATAATTAAGTGATGATTAAGAGATGTCTTAACCAATAAGATGTTCCTTCATTTGGAAATAATTCTGGAATGTAAAAAACTATTATGTTGTGTATGACTTTAATATAAAATATGTGAGAAATTTTATTATAATAAAAACAGAAGCAAGTTTACTGATCAGTCTACTTTGATAGTAAGTAATAAAATGAATGGTGAAGTTTTTATTGTTATTAAAATCTTAATTGACGAGATTTTGAACACAGTATGTTTGTTAATTAATTTTAAATGTTGCTAAAAATTAAGATTACACTAAGTAAAAAGAATGCCTATATCATTGTTAATTTATATTTCCTGTTCACAGAAAAAAGTTTACAAATTTTGGCCCAGGAAAGATATGATTTGATATCATTAAAGAGTGCTGAACGACTGGTTTCTGGTTCTGATGACTTTACTCTATTCCTTTGGCTACCGGAGACGGATAAAAAGCCTCTCGCAAGAATGACAGGACATCAGCAACTTATTAACGATGTCAAATTTTCTCCTGACACTAGGTAGTTTTAGGTTTTTAAACCCTCTTCTAGATAAGTTTACTTTCTCCACATTTGAAATATTGATGTATGGAAGATTCTTCAAAATCTAATCTCCTGTATTCAGTTGTCATCCTTGAAAGATAGTTTGTGATATTTTTAGAATAATCGCATCAGCATCATTTGACAAGTCAATCAAATTGTGGGAGTCTTCATCAGGGAAATATATCACATCATTGCGAGGACATGTGCAGGCTGTCTACATGGTGGCATGGTCAGCAGATTCTCGTCTCCTCGTAAGCGGCAGTGCAGACTCCACACTTAAAGGTACTTCAATTACTACTCTATTCTACTGTGTGAAGGACTGAGAGGGTATCTGGTTAAGTTTATCTTGAAGTAAATAGATCAATATCAATGATAGTGAAATCATATTACTTCCTTCTACAACTCAGCTGAAAACGAAAATTATGTTATAGTACAGATATAACGAACTAATGCAAGTGTTAAAGCATTTAGTCCGTTACATAAAAATATGATTTTCTGAATGCATGTTAGTTTCTTGTTTGGATTTCCCTACTTAAGAAAGTACTCCATACAAAAGTAGCTTTATTATTCTGACTGACAATCAACTTTGAAAAAAATTACTCGAATTAATAATGTTTACTTTATGGTAAATTTTAGCTGAAGATGGATAATGTAAGATGTAATATTATTCATATTTTTCCTAAATTTGTCACTTTGTATGCTCGAGTAAAAACTCTTCAATTAATACTGAAATGTTGATGAAATGAAATTGAAACTGAGTTTTAATTGCATTTCTGTTTTAGTATGGAATATGAAGACGAAGAAGCTTGAAATGGACCTGCCAGGGCACGCTGACGCCGTGTTCGCCATTGACTGGTCACCGGATGGATCTTGCGTTGTATCCGGAGGAAAAGACAAAGTCTTAAAATTGTAAGAAAATTCTGCACATCTCATTTTAGTGTTATTTATTTTTTTTAAAGCATTTTGTATGTTCAGTTATATTTTCATAGGGATTGCAAAACGAATTCGCGTTTGTTTTTAAATTCTGAAAAAAATTGAGGTGAATTCCAAATTTTCACCTTACGCAAGCTATTAACACAACTCTTGCGGCCCTGATTGACACCGGAAGTTAACGAGTGTCGCGGGTGTATCTGCTTGCAAAATTTATTCGTGATATATGTCGCGAACCATTAAAACATCTATTAAATCTTTCTGATAAAAAAGAAGTATAAACACTCACCTATAACATTATGATGTCTCTATGAATTAGTTTCTCATGCGCACTTAATAGTTTTTAAATATAAACGAAAAGTAAATATACTAATAATACGTAATATAAATCAATATTTTACTGAAGAGTGGTACCGTGAAAAACACTCCCCTTTATGAAAAGTCACAAATGTAGATACATAGCAAAACTAAATTATTTGAATTGGGTTGACTAAAAGCGTTCGAAGAACTTATATGCACATAAAACATGGAATAAATCAGGATGATATGTTTTGACATGTGGTTTCGATCTTTACCTGAACACATGTATAAGTGGGGACAGTCCCGATTTATACTCGTATGATAAACTGACAAAAATTCAACATGTTAGTGTAAACCATAAATATCGCAATATAATAAGCAGGACTGTGATCGCACTCTCCCGCTACAGCGGTAAATTTTTGAGTAACTGTAATTACAGTCTCCTGCAATTGGCGATTGAGAACTGTGATTCTCGTTTGCCGCATACGTTGTGTTAAGTACGAAATTAAAATTGCAAACAATTTTTTTTTGGATAAATGTATGAAAATCAAGATAAGGTGAGACCTAAAAAAACGAAAAACCTCCAATTTTCAATCCAATTCTAAAATTCCAAAAAATTTCACAATTCTGAAAAAATTTGAGATTTCAAAAGTTGACCGAATTGTGAAAATGTTAGAATTCGAATTCCTAATTTTTTTATTTTCTCGAAATTGGCAATCCCTATATCTTCAAAACTTCATATAAAAATAATATGTATTTCATGCCAAATTGGTGTTTTCATATTGTATGATTACTTTGATGACAATTTTATATATATATATATATATTATAAATAAATGTTGGGTAAATGTTTTCAGGTGGCAGAATTGAGGAGGCTTGTTGACTAATTGGGTTATATCAGTGAAAGAATTGCAAACATTGTACTCATAAAATATTATGTCGAAAATATATTTTTTATTCAAAATATTAACATTTTTATTTTCCATAATTATTTAATCTTAATACTTTTCTTAACATTGGACTTGATGCCAGACATTTCTCCAGCATATCGGGTGACTTCCGTTCGCACTTCTCGGATAGCTCCTTTCCTTCTGATTATGGCTTTCCTGTATTTGTTTCGATGTTTCACTCTAGGATTTCTCTGTTCCTTTTTCCGGTGTGGTGTGAGTCCTTTGTTCTTTGCCATTTGGTATGTAATAGCTCGCTTCTCTACATCTTCATTTGCCACATTTTCAACTGTTTCATCATTTTTCAGTTTTTTCTCTTCTTCTTCCTCGAAAATATCTTCACCATCTGACTGGAGATTATTAGAATCTTCCATATTGATATTCTCAATTAATTTATCATCCATTTTTAAAGTATCATGATTGATATCTCTAAGAAGTTTCAATTTTTTAGAAGTAGACACTGTAGAAGATGCACCTGCTTTTCGTTTGTTATCTTTCACTTCACCGAATTTATTACCAGAAACTACAGAAAAGTCGATATGATCTCTAACCGCTTCTAATATTTTTTTAACTTGAGGTTTAATGTCTCGTTCGTAAATGGGTTCGATCTGATTCAACATCTGCCTGTACTGATAGAGACGTTTTATAACAGGGTGATTTTGAATGCTGATCTTTTTTGATTTTAATAGTATATAGAAACTTATATTGGTACAATAATGTAAAATGATGTCATACGTGGTTCTGATGAAACGTACTGGAGAGCAATCAGGTAGTCGCTTTGATTTCACAAGTTCCAAGATGGGTCTCAGATCATCTCTTGCCAAAGTGAGCTTTATTTTATAATCGTCTACTAAACCAAGGAACTCGGGAGATTCTTTCTGGAGAAGCTGTAGCTTTTGCCTTTTAGATAATTGTGAGAGATCACTTTTGATGAAGATTTCAGGATCATTTTCAACAGCTTCATCATTTAATTTTTTGTTTGTGAAAAAATCTAAAGAAAAATCTTCATCTCCCAGCTGTTCTACGAGGCGATTTTGTAAAATTCTAGCTTCTTTCTCTTCAAGTGTGGCAGCCTGTTCTTCTTTACCGAAGCCTCCATAATCCTCGTCTATATAATCGGTGGAGTAGAAGGATTTCTTCTTTTGACCCCACGCTTTGGGATCAGGCAGATCATCTCCGGATGCTTCCTGCCCTTCGATGTCACTGTCTGCCTGGCCTGCCCCGTCTCCATCAGAATCTGAGAAGCCATACACTTCTTCTTCACTTCCTGACTCCTCACGGTTGAAGTTGCGTGCTTTGGACAGCAATTGTTTTTCACCCGATGAGTATTCATCTTCCGATTCTGAGGCGACGTACTCACCATCTAGGTCATATTTACTATTGAGGCTGAAATATTTTTATTTTCATTAGTATTGGTGGCTATCATCTAAAAAAAATATTTTGCGATTTTGAAATTTACGCGTTCGTTTGAGATCTGCGTTTTGACTTTTGATATGAGGCATCGAGTTGCAAGAACACTGAAATCAAGACCAACGATAAAGGTTAACGTTTACATTTCGAAAATAATTGAATTAACTGGAATTCAAATGCTAAACGTTACCTTTACCGTTGGTTTTGATTCCAGAGTGTGTTTTGCAAATTGATACCAAATACATGTTTTAGTGCTATGCATATAAATGTTATGTACAATATATAATGAACAAAAAGGAAATCTATTATTAATATATTATGCAACTATCGTCAAAATTATCACATATCTAAAATACACATGGATTTGTAATGCATTCTAAATAAATGTGGATATCTCTGCGTGGGTTGCAATTTATCTATATTATAATATATAAAAGTACTAATAAATCTCAGATAGTTTTGAATTTGAAATTAGTTTTCACTGATCTGTATGACATCCTAAAATATTTCCAGAGATAAGCTGGGTTAAATTCAAGTAACAACTTAGTGTTTTTGAGTCAAGGGATGGGAGTTAGTACTTATGATTTTGGATAGCAATTTGATTACATTAGGCATTGAGTGCAGGATTGAATTAATATATAGAATATCATTCACTTGACTCATAAAGGAGTACATACGTAATTTACATCCAGCGCTGCTTGTGCCCAATGTAGTAAGAATGTAATTCTGCTTCCGACCGTATGTGGCGGAAATTGGTATTTCTTGTAAAAATACAGATTGTTGCAATGACTATTGGATGTGTGTAATCATTTTCGAAAAACTTATAATTTTACCATATATATTCCGCTGACATGTATTCAAATGAAATGCGCTACACAAAAACTCAATCCTAAACTCCTAATGCCTAATTAATATACTTGAGTCGTGCAAACCTAAGAGTCCTAATATCGCAGAACAAGAGTTTTCAAGATATTTCACTGTTGGTTTGGGGCGACGGTATATCCTAAATTGAATATTTATGAAAGACATTGATTATTCTCTTACTGTTCAATAACATTATAAAAGAATATAATGAGATGCATGTTAACAATATATGAGAAATAAGAAAACTCAATACGATATAATACAACTATGACATATTGAATGAATAAACTGACTAGTCAGGCAGTTTCGATAACATGATTGTGTTCTTGGCTGCTGAAGTATTTGCACATTAACTCTTGTTGGAACCCTTTTTAAATATCAATTCTAAATATGCTTTTGCGATCGAAAGTAATAAAATACATAGGTTAAACTTGTATTCGAAGGATGAATGTAAAGATAGCCATGCATATGAAGCACCTAGAATAACCTAAAAAAACTACGCGTATTTTTTGAAAACGTATGGATTTACTCAATAGCTGTCGGCAAAATAAAGTATGTGAAAAATATCAAGGTTTGCAACTAACAGTTATACAGCAAGGAAGTGGCAATTATAATATTATGGTGTATTTTTAAATGGGAAAATAAAAACAAGAACCATTAAAAAAAACATTCCAGTTCTGTAGGGTATATGTAAGATTGATGTGTGAAAAGGTGTATTAAAGATCACTTATTTATATCATGACAATCTTTACCGAAATTCCTCCGTCATTTCAATATTTTGTGTAGAACGACAAATTTAGAAGCACGAGGCCCTCGGATAGCCATACAAGTAACTTTGGTGCTGCCAGTGGTAAGATAAAAATTGTCAGACAAATTTTGTAAAACTTCATAGAGCTATCAGCAAAAAGTTGTGAGCTTGCATCGTGAGGGAATGGGTAAATTCTTTTTATTTCATAGTGGAAAATCTTTTTTAAATTTCTTTACATTATTTTCTCAAGATTAAAATAATTTCAGGTGGTATTGTATAGCTCACGACGTAATTGTTTGTATATGGACATTTGTGGGGTGAAAAATCGAAAAAATCTATTTTACTTTCGAACCCTCGTTTGGGCTTTTCGCTGGGATCTTTTAGTGTTGTTAGAGGATAGTCCAAGTAGATGCCGTAAAAGTGTAAGGAAAATGTCAGTAAATTAATTGAATATGTACATATAGGCCAGTTGCTAGGGAGTTGAAATGAATATTAATTCAGGGTAAAGGTTTTATTTTTTTTTCGGTTCAGGTATGGCCCAGTATGATTATCCTAAGTTTTCCCCCTCCGCCGAAGTGAGCTTAATTAGCCAGATAGATAAAGGTAGCCAAAAATGGGACGTTTTTTAGTTTTTACCAAATAATTAAAAAACGACGCATCAAATCAAAAACTTTGTTCAGCAATAAATTATAGAACGTAACATTATACATAAAATGAGTACCAGCATGATGTATTTTGGCACAGTAGTATACGTACCAGCTCACTTCAAAATTATTAAAATTCTTCTACTTCCTACGTTCGACGACAAAAACATTTGTTATTAATAAATAATCAATTATTGATTTATTTGCGCGCGTTAGTTTCTCTTTTCATTTCTTTAGATTCGTTTGAGTCGTCTTCTTTATTATTCAACTGAAGCATCTCTTCATCGATGCTATCATCGTCTCCTGTAGTAGTCACTACATTAATTTCGGAAGAAGCGTTAGTACACAAATGGCCTTTGCAGCTCCCAAAAATCGTTGAGAAGTTGATATATGTTTTTCTGCAACTACCAGCGGCTTTACATCCTTTCGTACATTTGCAGGATATAGCCATTAAAAGTTTCTGAAGAAAAGGCTCTTTGATAGTGGTAACTCAAGATAAACCCATACAGTGCTACCAAGAACATTTGCCCTGCATCTACTATATTGCCCGAGTGGGCGCTTTGCTCAGGAAAATTTGAGTTGCTTCTAATAGTTTTTAATTCTGAATGGCCAGATTAACAAATATCGAAAAACACCGTTATTTCTTTCATATTAATATAATACTTCATCATTTCATTCATTGTGTTTCATTTCATTCCCCATCATTGTTAACAATTAATATTTGAAGTGTCAGAGTGACAGCTACAAACGGTACATGGATAATGCTACACGTGCAGTGCTACCAAGTGAAAAGTAGTGATGTAGCAGTTCGCCGCCATTTTGTTTCGTTAAATACACCAATATGGAAGATAAACAAATAAATGATCAAAAAAATCGTCTTATGTGTTTACATATTTATTCTGACAAATTGTTTCGTTTCCATTATTTATGAAAGATGTATTCACATTAATAAAAAATATCGCTTTTAAATTTAATGTAAATAGCACGTACCCTTAATAATTAGAAGTATACAAACATCTTTTACGACTTTGGGTTAGGTACATTGAAACATTAAATGCTTTTTTAAACTTTACTGGCATTGATTTTTTTTATTTAAAATATTTGATAGCACATCAATGTTATTTTTTAAAAGCTTAAAAATATATTTGCAAAAAATAGCTAAAAGATAAAAAAGGTGTTGTTTGGGTATTTCTCCAACCTAATCGATATATACATACCTATATGTATAGTTAAATAATTAATTATATTTAAGGTCAGGGGATATTTATGGTTTATTTTGCAACCCAGCCAACTCCATTATATCCGTAAAATGTTCAGGAGCAACAGAATGCATGGAGTTGGGTGGCGTGTGCGGGTGATTTTACGCATTTCATTTTTTGTGAATTTTTGGCGTTCTGTGTGCGATAAAAAATTAAAGCTGTATTTTCAAAACTACGTAAAAATCGGTTTTTCGATCATGGGTGGAGCTAACTAGTTTGCAGACTAAGCCATCGATATACATTCCCAGTTTAATTATCTGTACTAATAATATTACGTTTTACAACAATAAATACATACATTAAAAATAATTAAAACAAATATAGGTAAAATTAAAATTATTTATTACGCCTTTAAACAAAAACTACTGTACTCTCGATTATCCGGGTGCGGCTCAACCGGTACGCAGACTATCTGCTAAATGTTGAAATTATAATTATTGTGAATAATTTAAATAGATGATATTTTCGCGATTTAAAAATAACTTTATTTACCTAAGTTACGTAAGTACAATATAATATATAAATGCATGCTTCGCTGTTGCATCAGGCGGCATCATATAAGAAGCGGGAAAAGTAACGAAATCATCTTATCTGAAGTGGCGTGATATTTTTGAATTACAACTACTACATCCGAAAACAGAACTTACGAACAAAAAAATCTGGACGAATATACGAAAGTAGAAATTTCAAGTTAAGATGGAAGTAAAAGAATTTTAGGCCTGAGAGAGGGGTGGCATTTTAAAGACTTGCATCAGACAGAAAAAATCTACCACATGGCCCTGATGCTACAATTACAGCGAATAAGAAACTTTGAAATAAAGTAAGATTTTTAAGTAGCGTGAGATCTAAAGAAAAAATGAGAAATCATGATTTCTGGACAATTTAATATAATAATTAATTATTGTGCGGGAAACAATGATTCGTCGAGCTTATGATATTCATTTATATTATTGTAAGTATATACATATAATTGTTATCTATCTGCTATTTATTTTACATTTACATATTAGTCGTTAGAGAATTTTATTTACACATTGTACTCACACAGGAATAAAACAATGTTACTTAAATAATTTAATAAAGAAGTGCCCGTGAATAATTCAAAGATGCCATTTTAAATTTTTACGCCAATAGAAAAAGAGGTATGGCGTATGCGGTCTAGTTGATGAATTTCATTTTGATGCTAAATCATAATGTTGTTTGGTCGAGAAGAGACGTTCGCGGTGGCGCCGGGTGCGGTGAGAAGGAGTGCACGCAGAGCACGTGCTTCGTCGCGCAGCGCTAGGATCTGCGCACGCAGGACGCTATTCTCGTGCTCCAGCACTGCGGCGCGTAGAGCGATCTGGATGGGATAATGAACAAAATGTGTACTTCTGCGTATAAGCGATGCGAGTTATGAAAAGCACCTTTATTACATGGACGTTTTTATTTTATACATATTATGATTTAATACTTCATAAAAGAGAATAGAAGGCTAAAAGTACAAGAAACCAAATCCACTTTTCTAGGAATATTTCTTCCACCCTGTATTATTTTCCAGTGGAGTATTTAACATATCGTTTAATTTCTGTAAGATGCTCTTTACGTGAAATTTTATCAGGAGTGCTATTGAAAATTGTACTATGTATTATATTGTATTTTGCCTGCTGAATGTATTTTATTATTTCCTGCGTATGTCCGAAGCTAATATAAGTCCATTTCAATTATACGGTGATAAATAGTTGGTTTCGATATGTGATATCAGATTCAAGATTCACAATTATCTTCATTACTATTATTATCACGTCCCATGTAATGCCAAATTGTTTTTAGCGTAAAATAAAATGCATTTGAAAAGAATGGTAAATACATGTTTCCATTTTTTATGACACCCCTAATAAATGTTTCGGTTATATGTATTTTTCATCATAATAATGTTTTACTTCATGTTATTGATGCCCCTCGGGTCTTCGTGCTCTTAGCAAATGTCCGTTTGCATTTTATTTGTAGGCATCAGCGAACCTATGGCTCTGATGGATAAATTGATCCTTCAACATACCTGACAACCGAATAGACTTGTAATGTAATTCTCTATTTAGGTATATACCAGTGAATTTTAAGCAATTGTGATGAGGACTGGGCAGAAATAAGTGCAAGTGAAAGCAAATTTTTATTCGTTCATTTTTGAGTAGCTTTAATGCAAACACACGTATACCGTTACACAATCCAACCTTAAGCGCAAAGCTTACGTCGTAAGCGACAGTGCATTGGTGAAAATCGGCAACCTAATTCAGGTAACGATTCTAAACGTTAACTTAAACAGACTGCAGACGGGTGTAACAAACATGTAATCTGTGTTTTCTGTATAGCTTGAAAATATGTAGCTGCAGACTAAATAGCAGTGGCGTAGCTACGTGCTAAATAGTAAATGGGGTAGCTACCGAGGAGCAGTTTGTTCTAGGCGCACGAATAATGGGCGCAAGTAAAATGTTAGATAGCGCGAGAGTTAAAAAATACGAAAAACTATACGGGGCGGACGATTTTACTTGGTCCACGGCGCTGAATATGAGCTACGTCACTGCTGGTGGGCATCTTATAGAAAAAGCAAAACTTACTGATTTGGTACACCTACTCCTATTTCTATCAAAACTTAACATGAGCTTTCAACGCCAATAAAATGATGAAGATATTTTTATGGTTGAGTTGCTTTATATAAGTTGTTCTGAAGATGACGATATCCATTATTTTTACATAGGTATACAAGTTACACTGTTGAGTCAATGTTACTTCAAAAAGATTGAAATAATTGGGTACACTTACTTAGTGATTTTGTTAATTTTTTAGACATTTAAATAAAAAGGCAGTATTATAATACAATGTTCCATAAACACATTTTATTTATTTATAGCTTTTTAGAAGTAAATCTGAAAATAAAAAGATATAACAATATGATAAATGTGACTTGGTTTACTTGTATTTTTACACATGTACCATGTTTTTCAAAAACTTCATTATGTATCTTGAAAATTATAATGTGTTTTGCGAAAAGTAGTGTTAATTCGATAAATAATTATTTTTAAAATACGTAGGTCTTCTCCGGCGAAGGTAAAAAGTCTGAAATTTTATTTAAATTAAGCCAATTTGGTGTCCAGTGAATAGTATCGATGTTGAAAGATTCTTCAGCAAACACAATTTAATAGTAACAAATAATCGCACTAATCTAAAAGATTTATCCGTTAAAACATGTTTGATGCTTAATTATAATAAATGTTAATTTCATAATAAGATTTAACATGTTATATTATCCTTAAATTGACTATATTTGTATGTATTGCTATAATAAATCGTTTTAAAATGTAAAGCAATTGAAAACTATTTCACACTAATCATATAGATGCAAAATATATGCTAAAATCCATTCATAATGCTACAGAACGCTGAAATGATAAATCAAAATGCTCAAATTATTAAAAATAGATGCTGAAAAATACGTGACTATGAATACTCAAAAATGACATTTTTATTCCAAATATCTAGACTCAATGATCAAACGGTGTGAAGTTGACATAGTTCATGGGAGTGAACCGGAAATAGTGAAAGTAAATATAGCTGAACGCGGCAGATATCTTTGAAACGTAGGTCTGTAATATCAGACTTACGTTTTTCATTAAAAACCCCAATGGCGATGGGGTGCATTGACTTGAATGTGATGATAATTAAGACGAGCGAAGAGACAGTGCGGTGAAATGTAATATACCATGAGATGAGATAACAAATTTAGCGTATGGATATTTGTAAAAAAAGATTTACCATAACAGATGTTATTTTTGTTGAACTGATTCAGGACAGGGCTGCTAAAATGCTAACCGGGAGCTTGCTTACTATCAGAACTCAAATCGTTTACAAATGAAATTGTATTTCTGTCCGATATGAATATATTTTCCTTTCTCAAATTAGCAAGCGAGCCCCCTGATAGCAAGCACTCTGAACTGATTCTCATACAATCGCATAATCTATTGGGAATTCATGCCTTAATCAAAACTCATATTAAAAAGTGTAGATTTGAATCAGTGACCTCGAATTTCGAGCAATTATTCAGTCAAACAATTATAATCTTTCTTTATTAATTTTGATTCGAGAAAGATATTTAATTTGAAATGTGTCGATTATTAGAAATTGAATCCTATTTTGATGATATTTTGAAATTCGTTTTGATAAACTAGACGAACCTGATCTTCTCGCTGTTTTCTTGCATCTCTGGACTTTTTGGCGGCCTGGTTGTTTCTCTTTCTGCGCTCGTAATAGCGGTCGTCTTTGCGCTCTTCTGGAATGGGTCGCTTTTCTCCGCGGCCGCGGCATCCTCTGCGCTCCCCCGAAACGTTTAGGTTAGCTCCTGCTCCACTGCTAGCTGAACCGCCCACGCATGAATCTAACATTCATTCATTTTGTAAAGTATGTTTTAGAGGCTCTCGAGAAGTTTGTATTGATAACGGGATATGTTGTATAGGAAAATTATTTTTAATGTATGGTTTTCTTCATAGATTGTACTATTATGGAAACAAGATTCGCTTGTGATTAGCTTAAAAAAACTCTTTTCGTTAGATTAAAATATGGAGTTTTATATTAATAAGTCACTAAAAAGTAGGCAGCAGAATTAACGAGTGCCAGTGCAAGCTGCGTGATAAAATTTCACACCAATTATCAGATATTTACAATATGATTACAAGATATTACAACGGTGGTTGTGAAATGATATGGCTGTAAAATTAAGCCACCGAGTGACAGAAAACCATCGCAAGCCTCAGTGCAGTTTTATTATCATGAATGAACCGACAAAATTTGAATTACTCCTTCGAAAAAGTCATTGAACGCATAAATTGTGTGTTCAAATAATCTAGGGTACACGAAAGAAGTTTTATCGTATTTGCGAGTGGCGGTCAGATTAGTACTCGCCTGATTTGCATTCTGATTGAACGAAGAGTCCAGCGTGGGATATGCCCCGACAAGCGTGAAGTTGTAGCGCCGCCAATTGACCCAACTGTCCCAATTGTCCGAGCTGTCCCAGTTGGCTCAATTGTCCGATAGGCCCCAGCTGTCCGAGCCTCGCAAATCCTAAGTCCCCCAGGGCCAGAGCTCCTGCCACACCGTGATGACCCATCTCTGTTTAGGGAACAATCGCATAGTCATACCTTCAAAACTATCGGAAGTTGAATAATTTGCGTATACAAATTTGAATTTTGACCTTTTCAAAGACTTAACGTAGATATCTATAATCAAACGACTTCCGATAGACAAGATGTAAGATTTAAAGAAAAATGTTTTCCTCTGATTGGATCTCGGCTTTTAGTTCGAAGCAGACCATATTTCGTCCATAATCTTCAGAATAGAGAATCACCTACTTAAAGTTCTGGGGGTTTTCTCCATACTTTTTTACCATAATAAATTTATATTCGCGGTAAACTTTGACAATATTGAAAGATTAATATTTTAGACTGATGGTGCTTGATGGAAATTGATTTTAAATAATTTAATATTAAAAGAGTTTGGACTAGAGAATAAATTAACGAGATTTGTACTCACATTACAAAGATGGTGAAATATTTAAATTTAATTGAGAAAAAAATTTCTGTTAGCATGTAACAACTTACCGGGTGGAAGATTGAAGATATTTCCGCAGCCATGAAGAAGATGAAAAGGAGGTAAAGTGGGAGCTCCCATTATTCTGTTATTCGGCCAGTCTTAATACTCGGCATCCTGGCTTCTATTCGTCTACTTTCTTTGTGGTATTTTAAGCATAGTATACGCCTAACAAGTAAAAGTGAAAAATAGGTTATACCGATTAATGGTAAACGACGCAGGCGGTTTGACGGCGGTTGAACGCGAATGGGTAATTAAAAAAAATAAAATATACCAGGATTTACCATATATTCACCTTATTCCCATCTATAATAAATTGTAAGCACTGTGACCCAGGTATCCGCCGAACAATGAGAGAAAAACCCCAATCTGTTTTCTAAAAGTATGTTTTTTGTTTGTTTCTATCAAAAAAAGGCTTCATATCGAATAATTTCATATGTTTCACACACATACTTAACGCATGTTTCATATTTTGAGCATTTCAATTATCAAAATGACATGAAAAAGCATTCAATGAGCGGACGGTGCGCACTTGATCTTTGTATATCTATTGCAGAAGTAAGAAATGAGCCCTTAAGCCTAGTCCGTACTGAGGCAAGTATTTTAGTACACTATACAACAATAGCACATTAATACATTTTTTGTTTATAAAAATGATTGACTACGCCCGCCGTTCGTATCATACCGTGGCAAAGTGAAAGGAAGCTGTTTACTTGCCTAGTGACACATCGGAAAGAGTAATAAATGACTTCATTTATTATGGCGATGTACTAGGAAATTTTCGCTTTTTGTTTCGTATTTTGTAGGAGACGACCGCTACTCGCCTGCAAAATTAGAATCATGGACAGGTTTTGGTATTATATTACGTCTAATTTTGAGATGCGATTTATCACACATCTAGGGTATTAGCTAATTTAGTGTTTAGAAACAAGTGCAGTGCAAGTAACGATAAAAACGGCGGGTGGTATCGATCATTTTTATGATGAAATGTATTAATGTGCTATTGCTGTTTATTGTACTAAACTACTCGCCGCAGTACGGACTAGGCTTTAAGGTGTTGAGGTATAATATCCTCACTTAAGATATATTACAGTAAAAAAAAGAAAAACTAAATAATATAAGCCGATGAATAAGGTACTAGTGTCAGACTAGACAAGCAAAGTGGCTCGCCCGCGCCCTATTCAAGAATACACTCGGCTTATGTTTATCTGCGTGTACAATATTTATAAAATATGCGAAGAACAGAGAATCTTTTTTTATTTCAAAGTGTAATGAGAAGTTCCCACCCATCGTACAACAATGATTCCACTCCGAGGCAAGTGAGGCATATTGTGATCTCTACATAATGAAGATTGATCTGAATAGAATATGTTTAACAACCACTGATCAGAAGATTAGGAAACAATGTTCTAAAATTACATAAAAAAACACATTAATAACACGATATTTTTTACGCAGCTTCGAGTGTGAAACCAGAAATCCTAACTCCGATTTTTTAACTCCACTCGGCTACTGAAGGCGTCAGTAAAATATCATGGTTTATTTTATCGACACTTATCTTTTATATCGGTTGTTACGTTATGTTTTTTTCAAATATATTTTTGAGTGACGGCGATGTATTTTTGTAAGCACTTAGTTATTTATTTCCTGCCAAGTTATCGACATGTTGAATCTACGGTTTTTTTAGTCCACGGTGCAAATATTAAAAGATTATCATTAACTACCACTGTGCAGCGACCCTGACCCTGTTCCACGGTGAAGATTCATAGCGTAATTAAAAACTTAAATCAGCGAATCATTCAGATTTCCGAAAAAGTACTGGCCAGAATAAGTGTAATGATTTAAAATATATTTTTATGCAGGAAAGTATCTACAGTAAGTAAATATTATTACTATATTAAATAACAGAGCGGCGAACGAACGAGAGATTAGGCGTCGGCGTCGGCGTCGCGGCGCAGGAGGAGTTTCTCGCCGGTCAAAGTGAGCTCGGGTTGGCGGTCAAGCGTTTACTTAACAGGATCGCGTCACTGCGAACTGCGACAATAGCGTATTGCCCACCCGCGACTTCCAGCCTGTCTCGCAGCGACGCCCTAAATCGTATTGTGACCAACATTTTTGCTATCAGTTGCACAAAATACAGAACATAATATCCATCTTATTTAGTAAAAAAACAATGTATCTTGAGATTCGTCAGTATAATAACAGCTAAAGCGAGTTTAGAATAAAAATAGAGCAGTTACGTTTCAGCCGAAAGCGGCCCATTATTAGAACAACATTTAGAAAAATGATACCTAGCACATAAAGTGTAAAGTCAAATAGGTGACGGAACCTTTTTAAGGAAATCGCTTGCAACTGAAGATAAGCTCATTCTTACGAATGAGATTTTGAGTTGCGATATATAAAAAAATGTAAAAACTTAGGCGCGTGAATCGTTAAAGCGGTGCCGCTTAGACAAAAAAACATTTAAATGCATACCGAACGTGAAAAATATTTAATGACGATAGCGAAATTACGTAAATAACGTCGAGCATTTATTTTATTTTACACATACGATGATCCAATCTTTCGGATTCGACGCGGCTTATATTTAATATATTAAATAAATGCGTTATTCATTACTTTTGTCTTTGCATGTCATTTAACTAACAGTCATTGATTATAATGAGAGCACTGGTATTTACGATGTTGACATCCATATGCCCCATTTTCGAAGCAGGAATGGCTAATACCATACGATTGAGACACACTTGATATATATTTTTTATACCATGTTCGCTCCCAAATTAAAGCATATGGATCTACACAATGTGAAAGAATCCACTCCTAGAGTGGAGTATATGGACCTTCGCAATGTGAAGATGTCTTGACAGATTACTTTTCACAAGGATTATTTGTCAGACAATTACTCAACCCAATGGGTATCCAGTCCTGCATTTTCAGATTGTTAAAATCCAACAGATGGGGATTCGAAACCTCATTCCCCGGATTGGTAGCCACGCACGCTACCAATTACGCTAACCGGAGAGACAAATTGATAATTAGTTACCTAAAAAAATATGCATATTCAAAAATCGTTTGGTTATACAGTGTACAATGAAGATATTCGGAAACGGGCCAATAGAAGTCGAGCTAGTTCTCGATTGGTTGTCGTGTTTTACACCATTGGCTGAAGGTGGCAATCAAAGTTCGTCACTACGGTTTATATGATGTCGTTATTATATGAACACTTTGGATCAGTCGACGGTGTAATCGGACAGCTAAATACGGTGATCCGTAAGTCTTGTGATCAGTTTTAAAAAAATGTCGATACCAGTTTAAATTGTCAGGTTCTACGGTAGTCGACTACTTCTCGATATGCAAAAGGATCGCGAAACAGCTATTCGACGAGGCGCACACATAAAATAAATAATGCATTTTTTCCAGGGCCATGTGGTAGATTTTCTCAGGATGACCCAAGTCTTTAAAATTTCGCCCCTCTCACGCGCTGAAAATATTTTTCACTTTCTCCTGAAAATTCTGATTTTTTGTTTTATTTGTTTGTTTCTCGCGCCTAGGTCTTTCAAAAATATCACCCGTCCTCAAATAATTTCGCCACCTCGCAATAATATTTTGCGTCAAACATTTGTATTGATACTTTTGCCGCCTCTTACATTAAGCCACCTGATGCAACCGCGTCTCTCCTTCATAGCACGCCACGGCTATGTGCCTTTCAATTCATAAGATGTATATTAATATGTTGATCTGTAATTGTATAATCTCGTCAGTATTCGATATTAAAAGTGCACACCAAACTGCATTACTTTCTGATAAAAAATGCAATGTAGTCTTTGAAAAATCAAATACAACTGACATTTTATTGAATAAACTGTCTTTTGACAGCTATCTCGGTGAGCACACCGTAATCGCAACACTTAAATTTACTGCCAGCTGATTATCGTGTGTATCATATGTCTCTCTAATGAAACGTATTAAAGAGTATAATCGACAATTGTAATATATTGAAAAGGGACGTGATAACTAACAAATTGTGTTATTACGGATTTATTTGTTGAAACATTCATATTTAACAACTGTTTATTTATAATTTGTGAGTTGTAGGTATCGATAAGTTAATTGTACAACCTTTTCATTTATTAATTCTAACAATGATGCATTTATTGAAAATTATGTTCGCGAGCCGTAACGTTTGCAAGTTATAAAAGAATGCGGTGTCAAATCAGCAAATATTTGGCTAAAAATTCAGCGAGTCGACCGAAAGCGATAGAATTTATTCGTCGATAATAGTAGTACTCGACTTTTGCCCCGTGCTGGTTGTGACCGGAACAAAGTTTAGTTGATAGCTTCGATGTCGTGTAGCGACAAAGATACGCGGTCACAGGAAGAGGTGAATAAATACCGGCCTACAAAAATATATAACCACTGATAATTGCGGGTAATTTTGTTTGTTGTGTGCGGTCTTTCGGTAATAGGAAAGCGATGACACCTTTCCGACAACCGGATCGTCACTCGATCTCTATTATATTGAGATTTCCGACCTCTTTTCAACATACTTTTACTTAATACGTTGGGCTATTTAATTTTTGAACCATTTATTGTATGCACATTTATTTCAAAGTGAAAAAAAAACATCAGATCGCTTACTTTGTTACTTTGACGAGTGGATATGTAGAATATTAGTTCCTTCCAAAAATGTGCTATCGATAACGACTGGGGAAGAATATCATTCTTCGCGCATTAATTATAAAATTATGTAAATTAGTTATAATATCGTTGCTATTGACTTGTTATTTTATTCAGGTGTTAAATATCCGTTAACTATCGAGCCTCGTTCGAAAATAATTTTTGATCTTTACCGGTTCGCGCGAGCCGGTTGAGAGGGGAAGATTTCCCTTTCCGATGCCGTCTCATTTCTATTAGGGGTGGAAAGCGAAAAGGACGGGTGTCGGGTGGGCTAATTTCGCCGTCACATGTGTTCGCTCTCACACTGTGCCACGCCATATTTTACAATCGTGATTGCTATTATGACCGAATTAAATAATAATTATTCCAGGTACACACACAGGACTGATTCAATTGAGAATTTTTGTTGAATTCATACATCATAACTCATTTTGAAACCTTTCGATAAGTCGCGGCCAACGATCGCTGAGATTCCTACGCGACGATCGGGTGAGAGGAGTTGAAATTGGATCCATGACAACTGCTCGCAAGACGTCTGACCTTAACTGCTCGGTCACCATACACCCACGGGTGGAACTTTGCGTTGTCATTGAGACGCCATACGCTCACCCGTGGGCACTTTATTTTAAATATACGAATGACTTTTATGATTTTTTTCAATGAATGATGCTTTTAAATAATTAAATGAATCATATGTCACACTAAAGTATTGATAAATCTAATTAATTATCAAAATAAGACGATAGAGGCCCTCAGGGGTGTAATAATATGCATTGTGCATGTTTTTTTTTTATTATTTCTTTATTAGCTTAATGAAATACTTAAGCAATGTCATTTGTTAATTGCGGTTTCTTCAATAGGTTAGACGAATGCTTATCTTTATCACTCTTGTCAGACAATATATTTTTTGTTTGCTATTATTTCTCAAAGCTCCGAATACATTGTCTATTATGATTTCTTCCAATTCAATAAGTGTTTCAACTTCAATAGGTAAGCGAATCTTTTTCACTCTATACAATCATATTGTATAGTTTTAGTTTTTATATCGTACGTGTTGATGTGTACATGTTATTATTTGGTGCAAAAATTGTCGTACAATTTCGTGAATTTTCGATAAGTTTTATTTTTCCCAAAACAAGTTATACACATGGATATCGTGTAATTGAAATATATTTTTGCTATTGTATTTTTCACACCCCAAAATAAAAGATGATCGTAATAATCTGAAGGCGAGGATAATTTAGATTTGGACCTTGAGAAAATTATTGAAATAAAATTAGAAAAAATCCATTACGGATTTTAATTTGATTCTCAGTTTTACGTGAAAATATATAACAATAATCAACCTTTTATAAAATAATCAATTACCATTGAGTGACAACCCTGAGTGAATAAAATATCATAGTTTTCCATGAAAATTGAATACAATCAATGTTTCCACACATATAATGTGATTATAACTATAGATTAAATATTTATTTCAAGTGTTTGTATTTTAATTTATTTTTTAAAAATATGTGGCGTATGCATGTTAATTTGATTTCAACTTGTGGCGATCGAGTAGTTAAAAGTGCACGTATAGACAACTGCGCACACAACGAGTACTCAGAAGACATCTGCGCACACATTTAAGTGCGCATACTAGCACAGAAATATTGAGACATTTTATCATTAATTTACGTAATAATAGGATAGCTAGATTTTTTATATTTTATTTTGTACAATACATGCTAACAAATCAACAGCTTTGACATAGTGGTTATTTTATGATTTCAAATTTAAATGTCTATTTATGGGTGATAGATAATCTATGTGATATTTTTAAAAATAATTATGATTGTATTGAAAAGGCTTGAACTCTCACAATGAGACAATCAGATTTGTAATTTTTCCAATGTATTTAAAAAATACCAAAGTTAGATTTAAAGTTTTTTGCACTATTGGTTTTTTTACGATTCAAATAATGAGAATTTAAAGTACGTCGGTTAATTCTTGTAATCGACATGGTCGGTAAAATGAAAAAAAATATTTAAAATATCGTCAGTCGTTTGTGTAAACTTTAGTTTTTTGGCAGTTATCTTCTGAAATTGAAGCACATACTATGAATCTTCATAGGGAAAGACATTCACCTTAACGGGTGGTCTTTCATAAAGATCGGCTGTCAACTTATCGATCGACCCGCTACGTATCGAGTCTTGGATGCTATTTTTTGTGAAAAATGCGGGTCTCGATCCCGTGACTTCCGGCACCAAAGTGCGTGCGCTCAGTGATCGGTCGTCGGGGTTCAGTTAAGTTAGTTAAAAACATATCTCTATGTCTTCGAATGGCACGTTAAGTGGTCAATTTCAGAAGGGCAGGGAGGGGCGGGGTCGTGGGTAATGTAAAAGCACGCGCTTGCATTATTGATGAGATCAAGTGTCCGCCGGCCGCCAATATTTGTATTGCGCCGGTGACATGCCGATTGTTTGCTTGGCAACGGCCGCCGTGCCGGGCGACGTCGACACCTGTCCGTTCTCATCGCCCTCTCCGACGCCCGATAGCTCAGCTGCCCAACTTATGGGACTATATCTTACGACATTTTCCGGATTATTTAATTGGCAGGTGTAGAATTGACAATTTTTATTTGCTACAACGGAACGGAAAAACGAGCAGAGAAGGCACGGGTGATGGTACCACTTGAATAAATAATAAAACAAATTTTTTCATAATTCACTATGAATTGCTATACTTATTGTTAATTATTGCATACAAAGTTCAAAGTGCCTTGAAAATTTAATAAATATATAATTATATATGTATACGCATCCGTTTTAAACGTATTCGCCAATTTGGTCATTATTCATCACAATTAATAGCTGCCCGATTAACTACGTAAACCACATACGGTACACGCGGATGTTTGTATGCCATAAGTGTGCGAGGTGATTACGAATGCATGAAACGCCACCCCAGAGCCTTTCCGCCGAGACTCGCGACCGCTAACGACGGTCCAATAAATACTGTAATTCGACTGCCCGGCCCCGTCTATCGAATCAGAGTAGGATTTCAAAGAAGTTAATATATTTCAGTGCTAAAAGAAAATGTCGTATATAACCTACGCACTATAATAGTGAATTAAATACTATGAAAATACCCTCAATAAGTTATTTTCTTAGACAATGAGCGCTCCGAAAGTAAGAGATATTAATCTTAAAAATGTGAATATGACCATTCCAGGAATGGAGTTAAAAGTTCTCCATTTTTTTTTCTTAAGTATGGACTGACACCATTAAAACATTAATTAATTAATCAGTTAATTGAATACGTAAAATTATTAACGAATGAAATCATTAAAGATCAGAAGAAGAATAATATTGAAGAGTTAAAAAATAATGATATAATAATAAAAATAAAAAGTTCAACTCTGTTGGGAGCGTGGGAAAGGGCACGTGTGATTTCATTTGAACACCACATCACAGGTCAGGTAATAATTGCTATTCGACTAATGTCGGCTCATAGTTATCTACACAGTGAAGCAGTTGCTTAAAACATTTTAAAAACAATAACTCATATATTTAGTCATATTAAATACTGTAAGTTATGGACAGTTAGACACGGCGAATATTTTTTCGTAGAATTGTTTTTTCAGCAGTTTCATAACTGTATTGATTTAAAGAAATCTCTATTACATAAACGCTATGCCGTTAAGTTGTTGACAATATTCAATACAAAAATATGGTTTGTAAAATCATTGTTAAATTATTATAAAACTATAAAACAAATACATTTTACAAATAAAACGATAAATAGAGACGATGATAGAAGCGAATAAATTTCCGAAATTCCTTTATTTGCATTTTAATAATATAACCAAAAATAAATATATAACTGAACATGGTCAGTTAAAAACAAAAGGAGTTGCAATATCAAGCAGGATTAAGTATACCCATATTTTTTAAAAAAAATTCATGGTAGCGTTTAACATCTTGATATGGTGAAACGCTATTTCCCCGTTTAATTATCCCTTATGCATAGAATCAAAAATAATTATAATTTTTTACTGACAGTGCTTGATGGAAATTGATTTTAAATTCTAAATTATTGAAAATATTGAAGCGTGGGTTAGGTTAGGTTAGGTTTTTTTCCTGTGGGAGTTGGAATTATTATTTACCTTTGTAAGTATGTACAAGGTTTATATTTCATGTGCTGGATTGTCCGTGGTTTTATTGGCTGCTTATTTTTGTTTTTGCTGTGTTGGAATCAGGAAGGTTGTTTCGTTGTGGGCCTATCGGGAACTTCTCAGCATTTGCCATTGAGAAGAAGAAATTATGTGAAGCTATTCAGGAGAAGCCGGACTGTTGACTGTTGTAAACAAGCCTTACGTTCCACTGGTGAAGAGTTCGGTGTTTTGTGTTCTGTTTTGGTTTATTTTACCAATGTCTTTCACCATCTTGACCATGTATGATACAACCTCTTGCAAGAGTTCTTAATGAACTAACACGGAGCCGATTTCGCATAGGTTCTCGTTAAAACTCTTGCATCGCGTCTCCAGCTGTTGTGTTTTGAAGCTGAAAATGGGGTAATGCATTAACAGGTGAGGGACATCTTGAGGTGTTTCATCATTCAGAAAAAAACCAAAATGTCCCGGTTCTGCCAAGTAAATACTGTAGGGTGGCTGAAGAGTACCCGCGAGCACTTTGGTGCTAAAACCACAGCGGAATGAAATTAAAAAAAAAATCGAAAAGTTGTAAAACTATATATACCCAAAGTATTGAATAATTGCCTGAAGATCGGTTTTATGTAATTATCTGTAAATAAAACTATTCAAAATGGGTATGCAGATCCATATCTGAATCGACCTTCTTCAAAATGTAGAGATTCGAATCAATAGGAGTAAGTTTTCATTAAAGAAATATTTTCGACAGAACCCTAAAGATTTTGCATAATCTATGTTTTCTTTATTTCTTTATTTTCTCACATCCCAATCAACAACATATCAGCTCTAAATATGATAAGTGTAATTTCACGTGTATTCAACCCAATACATTAAGAAAACATAAAACGATTAATTGTCGTAATTAACGTCAAGTTTGATAAATCAATAATGTATTGTCAATCTCGGATTTTATGCGTTTCTAAAATTTTTTGTTGCGGTGAATTCACAGTGTTACATAGATTGTTTCTTTGCGATTTGTACACCCATGAAATAATATTAAATTTTTGTTGATTATTGCACAACAGCTCCCCGGTTGGCGCAGTTGGTAGCGTGCGCAATCCGGGGAATGCGGGTTCGAATCCCCATCTGGTGTTGGATTTTTAAAATCT
>JAGVSQ010000405.1:12840-40819 GCA_022683975.1 Rhyacophila evoluta
TATTTCTCGATTTAATTATAATTTAGCATTTTTTTTTATTAGTAATAACTATAAATGGTTTTCCATAGTAATTTTCTTGATAAGGTCTAAGATTTTTTTAAATAATCACCAGTAATCAAAGGGCTAAATAGTTATTTATATAATATTTAAAGGTGACACTTTGGTCAATCAATAATTGATACTGATGATTACTTAAAGGTTATACTATAACCCAGCAATCATATAGTTCTAAAAAATAGCTTAGATACCTTTATAAAATACATATATGTATTTTAATGACATTTGTCTTTCATCTTCTGAACATTTGATAGTTGGTCTATTTGACAAACCAATCCTAAAGCATTGAGATGGTACCATCAATAATAGAGAAATCCATATCATCCACATGATTATTTCATGTAAATATTTATAAAATATATTAAAATGGCTATCCTATACTAGTTACAAGAAAAGTTTTTAAGGTTTCATATGAAATGATGGCAAACTATAAGAAGATTGGTGCATTGATGCTCTTCACAAACATCTTTTTTTGATTTGGTCAAACCTCAACCAGTCGTCAAACATTTATAGGATATTTTCTAAATTATATCAGAAATAAATATAAAATTGTCAACTTATTATATTTTTCAATTCAACCTGCTAAAAATTTTGCCATTATCGACAATGGTAGTCTGTTCAATACTATCCTTGTTTTATTTGATTGATTACCAAACATGATAATATTTTCATAAATTTTTATTACTGATTAGATATTTTATGATTGATTGATGTTGCTGTCTGTATCGTTTTATATTATAATAATTAATTTCCATAATCTAATATTAAAGGTAAAATATTAATTATTTCTGTATAATATATTTACAGTACACGTTATAAAGTTATGTTGTGAAAATCAATATATTACTTCGGGCATGTATATTTTTGTTTAAAGAATTTACTTTTCTTATTTTTTTGTGTTTTAAACCTTTTTTTTGTATCAATGTTTTGGAACAATTCAAAGCCTCACTATTAGGAATAAATACTCACATATCATTCAATATAGATTATCCAGTCCCTTGAGAGATGTCCTGTAATATATATAATAAGATAGAGACCAATATTTACTATTAATACTAAACATTTGTCAATATTTTAAGAATAATTGCTTTAAAAAATTTGTCTTTGTAGACCTTTTTGGGCGAATATCGTAGCATAACTATGAGTGCAAGTGCTCAGAGTCTGCCAGGAAGAATTTTCCAAGACCTTAATTGGAGCTCACTTGAGTGAGTGTAACAGAAATAAAATTATGTATTTTCATATCGTAATTAATGAGTTTTTCTTTGGTGCAAGTTATCATACTAGAATAACGACTTGGATATATAATTATCTTTATAATTTGTGTTTATATTTTATCAAGATTAATTTTTTGCATTGATCCATTCAACTGGTCGGCTTGGGTGAAATCAGTCTTTGAAATAATTGTGTTTTCATGTAAAATTATGGACATAAAGTGTAAAATTTAATGATCTAATACGTAATATATTATTTTCCAAAACAATACACAGGTATTTAAAAGGCAATGCAGAATAAAAACAACATTAATTTTCATAAAAAGTATTCGTATATTTTGAAGTAATAGTATACATATTTTGCTTCCAAGTACTCTTTAGTTATTAGTAAATACCTAACACTGTTTTATATTTATAAATAAGTAATATTTCACATCAGTTGATCGCACTTACAAAAAGTTCATGACTTAAAGGCACTATCACAGATACAACTGTCACTCCATCAATGTTTGAACGTGTCGCCATCTATCCTCGTCAAAACATAAATCTTCCCTGACTTATCAAAATAGTTAACAAAACTCACACAGGGCTCCCTTAACTATTTACACCATAAAAATATTCACAATCATACAACAGAAATTGAAATAAATATCGTATTTGCTTTCTTAAAGATCTTATTCAACTGCTTTTAGACATATCAATCAAATTAAATGAAAATCAAAGGTTTTAAATTTTATGTAACGGTAGGCGCCAAAGATAGCACTGATCCTTGGATATTCATGCAAATTAATCGGATCAAATGTGAATTAAAAATAAATAAAATATGTGACAGCCTAATGCCAGGAATTAAAGATTGCTTGGTATTAATAATGTAATAAGTAATAATAAAAATAGTGTGGCATTAAGTGGTGATTTCATAAAACTTGAACCATATTTCAACCATTTTTCATCCGATTTAATTACTGATAAGTTTCTAATTTCATAAAAATACCCACAGATGTCATTAAAATAGATATATTTCTCTGCATGAAGTGAAGTGTTGATAAATTTTATAAAAATATTAGCCAATTTTTTTTTATCCCAATTTGGTTCCATTCATTATTTAACATTTGAACATTTGGATGTTTGACATCATCATTATTAAATAATGGTGACTTTATTAAATATTAATTATATGTGATTTAATTTTCACAATACATCAGTAGGAATATTTCACTTAAAGTTAATATTATTCAGATTTTTTTTTTTTTATCTTAATTCACCCGATATAATCTATATTCAAAATAGATCTGGTGACAGTGTTAAATTTCAATTCAATAATGTTGTATGTAGTGTTCTTATGTTTTTTTTATAATTAATATTGGGAGCCCTTTCTTGGTAATACTACTAATAAAAATATGGACACATGTGAACAGAATAACCCTGTTCAAAACTATACAATAATAATATTAATTAAAACATTAGAAATACTATATTAATTTTCTAAAAGCTATAAAATAGATACAGAAAACTTAGCTCTTGCTACACAGTATTTGAATGCGCATCAGATAAGTGTATTTATTAACTACAAATACTTCAGCAGGTGGTATGTTTGACATAACACCTTAAGATATTATATTACAAGAACAAGCCTGAGAATAAATCAAAACACAATGATACTAATTATTAGTAGGTCCTTATTGTTAAGACTAAAATAATATAATAATTATGGCAATCTATCAGTTAAGACATAATATTATATGACATTTAAAGATAATAACTATTTCGCAATAGTTTGCATGAAAGAATTTACAAATCATTGGATGAAAAATATTTTCAAAAGATTAAGTGTCAACATGGTGATGATTGATAATAATTTTCAAAAAGTGTTTGCATTAATATAATTGGATCAAAAGTATTAACAATTTAAATATAATTGCATATGACGCAACATATGATTTGTCAAATACTTGTTCAAGTGATTCAAAAAATTTGTGAAAAAGTGAAAGTTTACCAAATTTATTTAAGTACATATGAAAATGTGCAATATTTAATAAAAAAAATTACAAAGTAAGCTGTAATTTGTATAATTAATCAAATTGAATAAAATATTACGAAACTGAATGTTAGGAATACATAATATTTACATTGAATATAAATATATTTTTAACTATAATATTAAGCTTAAGATAAACCACAGTACAATAATTATTTATGGATTAATAATTATTATTATACTTAGCTTATTTTTTATTACAATTACCTTTGGCTACAAATTACAAACATTTATTTTCAACTATAAAAATATTTTCTACTTAATGTAATGTATAGTATAATATTATTTACAAAGAAAATTCACTAGAATTAATGCAGTTTACATACATGCTCCGTCATAATACATTCATTAAAATCTAAAATATGATTGATTTCTTAAATGCGTATTAACAACAATTACAATGATTTTAATAAACGAGTCTTTAGAACTCATTGGATAAACGAATTATTAAACATTTTTCATTAAACATTTATTATTTTGTGATCAATGAAATTAATTTAAGTCTCTATTGGATGTTATTAAAAACTTTTCTGATTGCGAAAAACTGTCAAAATCATATAATTTTAACTAATTTTTTATCAGAATTTTTATTTTTTTGATGGTCTTAATAATAAATTAAAACTCTCGAAAATGGTATTCAAAGTTAATAAATAATTTCATAAATAATAAATAGTCCGATATTGCATTGATTATAAAATGAATCATTAATTTGATACAATGATAGTAAATAGTAAAAAATCAATTACTGAGATCAATCTGTTTAAAGAGCTATTTTATTTTTGTAGGTAATATAATCAGAGATTGTTTTTACTGGATCACATTAATATTGAGTCGTTAATCTCTATGTTTTCTAATCCCATCTGCAACATTTTTAAAGAAAACATCAATTGTAAGATGTATCCATTCAGAGTGTTTAAATAAAAAAAAACAAAAGGAACATGACTCATGATCGATGCAATATGGTGGGTAACGTTAAATAGTTTAGTCATTTTTGAACAATGTGAGAAAAGTCTATACAATCGCAGTTTAGTCATAAGCTGAAATATAGATTTGCTTTCTTTGCCAACACATCATTTTAAATTATAACGTTTACCATTTATTATATTCTCTAGTGTTTTTGAGTAGGCATTCATTTTTCAGTTATTTTAAACTGCATTATCAAACATTCAAAATGTATCGATTATAATACTTTGTAAAACTATTAATAAGTTGTTGTTTTACTCTTTTGTGTCAATAGTAAGACTATTGAATCGTAAAAATCGACACATTTTTGTGAAAATATTAAAATATATCAAACTTTATTATTTATTTAATTGGTAAGAAATGGTTTCACTAAGCCATGTTCACTAAAACATATCAAAAGTCTTCGAAGAGATGCATTTCTTCTTTATCTAAGGAGCGAGCTCCTTTCCAATCTGTCTCGGGGTATTCATCAAAGTTGCTGGTGTCTCCATCATACATTACTTGAGGGACAATTGGAGGCTGTAAAAAAATATATATTTTATATTAATTAAGAATAAATATTAAACATAAATTATCGTTAATATAATTACAATAATAAATCTTATGAAAGAAAATTTTATCAACATGGCTAAAAAAAATAGTGCCAGCGACATCTATTGAAATAAATATGATATAAAATCTCAAAACTTTTGTTCAGATTTAAATTATATTATAATACAATAGTAGTACGTATAAAATAAAACAAGGGAACACATGTTATTGATTTTACCTGCATTTTTCTCAGGTAAACGTGTTGCCAGTCCAAATGTTTGAACCATCTGTGTCGTTTAACATCATCAGACCCACACTGAAAGAGAAAACATAAATTATTATAAGGGGTTAATAAAAAAAAAATTAAATGATAAACAAAACTTCAATTTATAATTAACTCATGAATAAGCATATTATCATATCGATTAATAAAATATAGCAACCACCTAACGATTTATGTGAATTATTTTTAATCAAAATTTATATGATCCTTTCAAACATCATGACCGTCCCTTAATATCTATATGGCCATATCAATTTACATACATAACGTATCTATTTATTTACCTTCATGTTTCCAAGCCTCTTTGTCCTGTCTGGTACTAAAAGTCTCTTGATGAGGTCTTTCGCTACCAAGTCGAGATGACGAGCCCATTCTACCTTCCCACTCAGGATCTTTTCGTATATTCCAAATGGATTGTTGTCATAAAATGGAGGGTATCCAACTAACATTTCGTAGATCAAGACTCCTAAAATTAAAAAAAAAACGTTGTTGATTCACTATTAAATTTAATTATAATATTAATTATTTGTTATAACAATCCATCGAAAATATAATTAATATCTACATTTTGAAACAAGATATTTTGAAAATTATTATTGGTTTGAAACTTGGCTATATTTATATACTGTCTGCATAGATGGCAGGTCATTCACAAATCAGCTGATAATCATTTTTAGTCTGATTTAGTATTAAATACTATTTTTAAATTTAAAAAAAAAACCCCTTTTTAAATGTTAGAAATTCAACTAAATACCAAATAAATACAACATGACAAAATTTCATCAATAGAAAATATTTTTAATATTCAAATGGATGTAGACAATTTAATTTTTGACAACCAAACATTGTAAGAAAGTCTTAGTGAACTCTTTATAATATGGATTAACATTCCATACGGATTTTCCCAATATTGTTGCTAATCAATTATTCTAATCATGGGTTTGATACTCAAAGTTTTTGCATACATAAAATAAATCTTACCTAAAGCCCACCAATCGACAGCCTTATTATGTCCTTTTGACTGAATAATTTCAGGAGCCAAATACTCAGGAGTTCCACAAAGGGTCCAAGTTCTGTCCACCAACTTCTTGGCAAATCCAAAATCAGTGATCTTCAAGTGACCATCTCGATCCAACAATAGATTCTCAGGTTTCAAATCGCGGTAGACAATAGACTTGGAATGGAGATAGTCCAATGCGCAGACTATTTCTGCAGCGTAGAAATTTCCTAGAATAGAAAACAAAACGGCTATTGTGACAGTGTTATTAAATTACTATATGAATTAAAACTAAGTGGATCAAGGTTCATTTCTCTAACAAGAAGTGTGATTGAGGTTGACTTTGATGATTTCATAAAAATATTTACAACTCTGTGCCAAAAACTTAAATTAAGTAGTTTATATTTAAAATTTTGTTCCATAGGCTACCTGTTATCTAATTTTAGTAATGCTCATAAGTTTAATAGAATACTTACATATCAAATTAAGTTTTTTATTCAACGTATCACTTATTAGTATAATTATGAGAAGGCATGTTTATTTTTTAATATATCACCTATAATACAAGTTACCATTAAATCATATTCATATTGTAAAGATCAAACATCCATCTATAAAAATAGTTTGGAGAATACAAAAATACACCTTTGTTTATCCATTCTCTAATCGTTGGCACACGACACATATTTAATTCCCACTACGTAGCTATTTTGGTAAACAACATAAATAAAAGTTTTGATTGACGGCAACAGATGTCCATAGCCTTCAGCTAATACATGTTTTTAATCGCTTTATTATAGTCTTAACTCTAGAAGCTTATTGATATTTTCATATTATTATTTGACAAATTGTACTCAATTTATTATAATTATTATTACTTCCCAATTTTTACGAAATACAAAATTATTTTACTGTCTATGTCCATTCTGAATGCGAAAAATATGGGATATCTTGGCAAATTGTTTTGAAACAAATATTAGTTGTCAGCCAATCAGTCAACCCATTAGTTATCCACATTTTATTCGAAAGAGTAGCTTACAATCTTGACTGCGAAGTAAGAGATTTCCAATGCTCGATTCAAATGGACTCAGTAAATTTCTTCTTGAATTATATACTAAATTCATAATTGCATCAACGTAAAAATGTAATGGATTAAGTAATCGATATAAAGATGGTATCTTTAAGAAAGAACGTATTCACTTTTGATGTGAAGCATGTGTATGGGGTAGTTTCAGGACTTCTTATCACATCATCTCATACCAGTATTCTTTATGTACGTCTCACTACTAAATGTGCCCTACGTCCACCCGCTCCGTTCTTACACCTGGTAAAACCAGGCGTATTCTGAATCTCTGATATCGAGAACCAATCTACTGTATTCAACGGGAATACGCCGGGAGTAAACATGAATTAACTGAAACTTAGCTAGCCACACACTCAGGTGTGCTGAAGTTAGAAACAATACGATAAAAATAGAAATTTATAAAGAGTCATTTGCTCAAGTAATTATGTGAAAGAATATCACGCTCGCCGTACGACGCCGCAAACTTTAAAAAAAATTAAATTCTTCCTTATAGCAACCAGTTCAGATTGCCCGACAGGTCCCTGGTTGAATCAACTTGAGTAAATCACTAAAAATGGCATACGGATACCCAACAATCTTCCAGAATACTTAAATCCTACCGATGGAAGAAGAGTTGGGCAGAGTCGCAGCGCAGCTTTCACGAGACATCATGAAACTGTCTCGCCCTTGCGTCATAAATTTAAATATTGGATGCTTAGATTTAAAAAATATATCTTAATATATTTTTGAAATCTCAGCATCAGACCGCGAACACATATTTTATATGACTACATAGCTGGATGGAGCGGCAGTGTTGCTAGTATTAAATTTATGATTCCAAAAAAATATAAACGCGAGGGCGGTTTGTCGAGTCTGTCATGGCAGACTGAAAGTCGTCGACTAAACAAATGACACGTTCCAAGTATTGGCACATAAATATTTTTTTTATAGACGATACTTACACAAATATAAAAAAATGTGCAGGGGCGGAATATGTTGTATTGTCTTTTGACTAATTATAAAAGCAATGTATCATAGTATGTAATTACTAAAGCGTAGACTGGCAACACGTGTATTTTCTTTATAAGACGAGTGAAGTTAGGTTCAAAGTTGTGACACTGATAAATATATTATAAATAATGAATGAAACTATTACGATAATTTGGAAATAAAATACATATTTATTTCATGAAGTAAAGCTGTAGTACAGAGAAATACATGCATTAATTGTAAATAAGTTCGACAAGTTGTCAATTTAATGTATCACCTCGGTGGCCAATTATTGGTAAGCATGTGCGTTACGGTTCCAGAAGTCGCCGAATCAAATCCCGCGGTTACATAAAGAATTTGTAAATTAAAATATTTAAAACTGAACGCTTACTGGAACGTACCATAAGCAAACAACTGATACTTGTGAAAATAATGTCAATATTGCATACACGAGTAACAACTATTTTTTTTAATAAAATTTAGATATCTTTTTACTGAAGGGATCTAACCAGGAACGTATTAAAAATGGCGAGCTACTTTCAACGAAAAAAAAACCAAATAATGGACACGCATATAAGTTTGTGAGAAAATTCTTGTAGTAATAAAACCATTCGGCAGCATAAATTCATAGATATTATCAGTAGAGGATTGATAACGATTTTAGTTTATATAAATATGATATAATAAATACTTGAGATCGGTCCATTCAATCGAGCCTGATATATGAATGGCCTTTTACCTACACTCAACAATTGCTATTGTATTTATATATTTAACGGTTTTATGACTAATCCCAATAGATGAGGTATAATTTCTCTAAATACTTCTACGTAAGCATTTAAAAATAAATAAAAAGTATAATAATTATATGCTTAGAAATTTCTAGGAATTTTTGCCTGCATAATAAAATTAGTGGGTACTGACATGTAGCATAATTATCCGCATTAAGTAGGTTACTATGTTTAGACAATTTTCAATGTTGTATCATTTCACTTTAAATAATATAAATATTTATAAAAATCTTGATACAATGAATAATTCAAAATAATACTAGATTTAATTATAATCTTTCGAATTGCTATGTAGATTCACAACTAATATAAATCTGATTACTCGTATTAAATGTGCCCAACATCCACTTGCTTCATCCTTACACATAACTTTAATCAGGCGTATCTTGGAGTTCTGATATTAAGTACATCGTCTTTGCTCGACAGTCATTACTTTAGATTTAGGTTGTTGCAAAGATACGTTGAAAAGCAAAAATATTACTTGAATATCATTTAGTATTGTTACGAAACACGATATCCACGTATCGTTCACTGCAATAAAATCGTGTGTATTATATTCGTTAAAATCAATGTATTTAAGTGCAATATGTATATTTATTCGAATATAAAACTAGCTATAATAGAGCATAACATATATTTTTTTTTATTGGTAAGTAAGTCAAGAATTTTACATCTATAGTTTTTGCCATCATTTTGTGGTTAGATCTTTTCAGCGATATAATATATGCAAAGCTTCCTAGAATAAAGTATCAAGAATAATCCAGGAAGACCATTCCAAGTTGGTTGAAGTGCACTACAGTATGCGTGAAAATGAAAATCCCCGTTGTGGTAGTTAATAATAATTGACTTATCAGACCGTATCGCTAGCTGAATGAAAGAAAAGTTAAGAATTTTTTATTGATTGAAACCATTTAGTGGAAGCCAATCGGTCCAACAGAAGATTTTATGAACTAGTATGAAACGTTTAGTATAAGTAGCTAAATTTGAAGTAAAATTATGGATTGTATTTATGTTGGCAACAATCAAGTCTACGCATGAGAACACATAAATATTTTACATTAAAAATGAGTCTATATTAAACGTTTAAAATATGTATGGCAAAGACACGCGTAACGATTTCTGTTTTACATCCAATATTAATATGAATGAAATAACATAACAAACGACGTAAAATTCTAAAGGAAAACAGATTTTTTATATTAGCTTTTGCCCCTCTTATCTCTTGGGTAAATTTTATTTCGAGACCACTTGTATAATTTGTGATTTATTGATTTTCATTGGATTATTTATGGGCGGTGTGTTTTGTTTTTCCAATACTTCGTGCATGATTAATAAAGCATTTATGTATTTGCTTCAATATAGAATGCGTAAATACTGAAATGTTATCAACTTCCTACGATGAAAGACGCAATAAGCATCATAAATTATTTCATGAGTGCATAATTAATTACAAATTTGTTTAAAAGAAATATTTTATACTTTCACTACAAATTTCGACCGTGCAAAAAGAAAAGGATGAAGCCCACATAAAGCAAATGTTACAGAAGATACAAAAAACGTTTATTTAAACGTTATTTACGTTTACGTCAAAACATCAAACAAACGCAACTTTGTAGTGCATGAAAACTAAAACTTGTGTTTTATTTACGCATTATAGTGTTAATGTTAACGAAAAAAAACACTGAACGCATTCGGATGGTAATTTTCTCACTAATAATAATCTAATGTGTTTATTTGAAAGCATTATGGAGCTTAAAAAGGAACAAAATTATTCAAAAGCGCGTTTTAATTATGTGTATTCAAAAAGAAAATATTGTGCGGATAAAGTTCCAAAAGAGCACTCTGCCAATTCCATTGGATAATTTATTAACCACGATACTGTTGTTAGGTAGAAATTCAACACGTAAATTATGGAAAAGTCAAGGCAAGACGGAAAATGAATCACTTATGGATTTACATTCAATCTTTATTAATTTGGGTGCGTACGTTTGACTTACATAATTCACTTGAGAAGCCATTATTACAGCCACTCCCGTTTAATGACAACAGATTCGCATCATTTCGTCTAGTTAAAGTGTAGCCCGTGGGAATAAACAGTTAATGGACGGCACAATAGATTATTTATACTTCCTGATCGATTCAATGTTTTAAATTAATTCAGTATCGATAAATCTTTATTATTTTTGTTTATTTCATGTTATAAAGATTATTTTTGTGGATAATCATTCCAAATCAGTGAAAACGGCGTTTCCCACATGCTTTTGTTGATTTCTTAATGTTCTAAAAGTAAATTGAGAATTCCAGTACATTTTATTCTACAAAAACTACTTATCCTAATACTTAACGACTTAAGTTATAAATATATTACAGGAAGCAAAAAAACATGTATTTATGATTTTGGACCAAAGTTAAACAACCTTGAAATGTGTGAATACTAAAGATGGTGTTTTTTTACTCAATATTGTATTAATTTAATAAGTTCTTTAAGAATAACCAGTAAATTTCATTAAATGGAAGCCCCTTTTCCCGGTCGTAAATTTTACATGCCATCCTTCTTTTAAACTTAAAAGCTAAATTTAAACACTATGCCGTCATTTTTCGGCACCCGACAATATTTTTTTATGCATCTAAGGGATTTAAGCTTGAGAGCTTCGTTTTTGAAGCGTATCTGTTTACCAACTTAGCAGATGAAGCAACATGGTATGTAATTAATATAATAAAAAGATGAAGAACTTATAAAATAAAATAATAAATAGGCCGTTGAATTTCCCAAGCCTAGCTCTGGATTTTACGATGTGTACGAATTTCTTGAGTGGCCAATATATAACTTACTGCAGGTCGCCCGTAACGCCTAGGCAACAGAAGCGCGATAAATTATAACCTCCGAGTTTTTCCCGAAAACTCGGCTAGTGAATTTCCAAGAAATCGGAAAATTTCAACGAGTACAGTTGTTCGGCACTCCCTGGCGGCACTTTGGGTCGCTGAAATATTGTTGTGCTTAATAAACTCCACCTCAATCAACACTGAGACGCAAACGGGACGAACAAAATCATTTATTGCGGTAGCTACATCTCAAAGTCAGATGCCCTGGAAGATACATCGTAATACTGTTTTTATTTTACAATTTAATAAATATTTAACAAGTTTTTTTACCATATCTACGTAGTCCAGATTGGTTTTAATAATTGCATCGAAATAGCAGTACACAATAATCATTAACCCGATCAAAAAATAAGAAAACGGGATTCAGTGTCATATCAATTTGATTAACATAATATTTTTTTAATATATATTCATTAGTTTGAGAAACGTTGATTCCAAATTCAAAATATCGTTGTGTTGTCCCTATTTATAAAGAAAAAAATTAACGATAAATTGTGTTGAAACACAGATTGTACTAGAGTTTTTTTACTATTTTTCTCAAAGATTCTCCAGAATTGATTATTTTTGTGCTCAATTATTTCCTTTGAGGACCAGTTGCTTATACATATTAATTTATAACGATCTGCGAGTACTGGAAGGAGGATTTAATAAATACTCAAGGTCGTTTCTATAAAAAATAATATATCAGTTGTGGAATTATTCCTTTGTGTCATTTTTTATTACGTCTATAAAAATACAAAATTTTGGAATGCTCTACACTAAATTTAAAACATTATATATTTATTTCAACGCGTCTTTCATAAAGAATCACATATGCTTGTATTATTTAATGTGTAACAGTAAATATACAACGTTAATATAAAAAGTCTATTAATGAAACAAAAAAAAAAACGTGAGAATCTTAAATAGTGTCATTTCGATTTAATTTATGTATTTTTTAATATTTTTTATTGCTTAGGACTTCTACGATTTTCAAGATTTTTGTTATATCTAAATCAATTTTCTCATAAGTATTAGAAATATAAACAAGATACATCACACAAATCTCACAAAGGAGTGCTTATACAGTTTTTAGATTAGTGCTATAAAACTTCATCAGACTTTATTTTAGCAGGAGCAGTTGGTGAAACTGGTCATCAGTAAAATACACATAAATGGTTATTGTTTCAATTTTGATTGAAAAAAAATATTTCAATTTTTTTCCCACCAAACATTCGCCTTTCGGCATCTTCAGGCTACATTATATGTGGGCAGTGAGCGAACATATAACATACTACCAACAAATCCTATTGTAACTTACTATTTATAGTATTAAATTTTTTTCCGTACTATTATAATTATATCGAATGTGGAAAGGAAAAAAAATTACAAGAGACAAGAAAACGTTTATATAATGATTTTGGGCCGAAGTCAAAATATTAAATAGACACAATCTCAAAGTGCACGAAGATTTAAAACTGTATTTTATTTACTTGCTTGGGTATTAATTTAATAAGTTATTTAAGAAACTTTAATAAAATTGCTGCATTAGAAGTATTTTTTCCTGGCCGTACATTTGACAGGCTGGTAAATATGATCAATTAAATATGCAAATAAATTAAGAAACATTAAATTAATAAAATCTCCAATAAACTCTTGAAACTACGTTTTGTAAAAATTATAATTTGGATGAAATCTAAATTAAGCAACGTTGAATATTGTATTATTATACATAAAATTTTTAAAAAATTGTAAAATATGAAAAAAAAACGACTCGAATGCAACCAAGCAAAATAAAAACTTTCGGACTTAAATACTTAAATACTGTTACACGTGATTACCTAAATTTTATTATTAAAATTGAAGATTCTTCGAATAGCGTACTTTTTATTATAGATGAAACACGTGTCAGTTTTTGTACGGACCATAACAAGTTATCCAAACTTATTTTCAAGACCAAATACATTATTATAAATGAAAATGATTATGGACAGTGATTAAGTACTTCAAATAAATCATTTCTTGGTTGTAAATATAAACATCTTCAAAGCACTCGTAATATATTATTTATTTTTTCACTTCTTGAAATCTACGTATACATATTAATATCATCAATGCTTTCATGTTTATGTAAACATAATATCACAGGAACCGTATATTTTTATTGAAGTTTTAATATTAAAAATAAAACAAATTTAATTTTCAAAAATGTAAACACGACTAGAAATATTGTCGTGGGTGATGTAGCGATGTGAGATTAATATTTTGTACAAAATTTGAAGAAAAAAAAAACAATTTCAAAAGCTCAATTTTCATTACATTCCAACCTTATTGATACTCTGTTACAAATCCATATGAATAAAAAAGCAATAAGCGAAATATGAATTGAACACTTATGACTAAACGTATATTAATATATTTTTTGGTTTTAATGCTATTTTTGGTAGAATAATGTAAAATTAATAACAATCTGAAAACATTATATAAATACAGTGTACTATTCCATCTGATTGTAAAACAGGTCCGTTTTCATCTACATAAGAGTATTTTAAGCCATGTCCGTTCTGATTCCGAACGTCGATAATATGAACCTATATTTTGAGATAATGTTTTTCACACGGATGTCTAAATTTTTATTTGTCAAATATATTTTTAGCAATCATAATTATAACTAAGCAACCATGGTCGGTTTTTGACTTTTATAGTGTGTACACACAGTAGCAAGTAATTTAAGTTTTACTCTGCATCTTAAATTTTCATATTTCGAAAAGCTTTTATTCAATGTCTTTGGTTAAAAAGTCAATGCACGGCGTTATCTATTTGTTATATTATAGCGTGAAAAACATTATGACAGCAGGCCATATATAAAAACGTTACGGACTAGTCCTCGCTTAAAAGATGCCCATATCCTGTAAGTTAAGTTTTGTTTTTTTTTTAATGATTGCGGGTTTTGAACCCGTAGACTCCGGTGCCAAAGCGCGCCTATTTTATCAGCTTAGTACCCATTATAATATGTGTATAATACAAATATCTTTTCTAATAATTTATTAAATGATAATGTTTTGAGATATCTCTTATAATTATAGGCGTAGTAAAGATTATAAGAAAATTATTTTAAAGTATATTGTTCACTAAGCAAAGTCATTATTTTTGGTGTTATTCCTGACAAAATGTAGTATACATTGAATAGATTATTAGAATAAAATACTCCTGATTATTCGCATTACTTAATTTGAATAAAACTATCAGAATAAATTTCTTCAACAGAATAATTGAAAAATTTATATAACTTCTAATTTATTCTAACAAAAACACAAAACTTCTTCTTTAATTTTGTCGAATACAAAGGTTGTTTACCTTTGAGTACTGGGTATTATTATGGTTATTAGATGCGATCAAACTTTTTGTTAATATACGAAAGAGCTTTTTCAAAGTTCAACGTGCGTTCGGCAATTTTATTAATTCATTCGCAACAATAACAAAGCTTTTTTCTTCAATTATTTTATTATTCTTCTAATTTCTCAATGTTTTCTCTCGCAAAGTACATTTTAACACAATTAATATTTTCGATGAAGTATTTTTGTTACATAAAATATAATATTATATGTAATGCGTTCTATTATAAATTCAATCCAGATTACAGTAAATATAATTAAACATAAGAAGCCACAATATTTCGGCAAATCCAGTCTATTATAGTTTTTACACGGGTTTGAAGGGAATTGCGCAATAGTTACTCCACTATATGTTTGAATTACAGACGCCAAAACACCAAGTCAAGGGAAATAAATAAAGATTTGGTATTTCCACGTGTGCTCCGATCGCCGGGCTTACATTTTCCGCACTGTGCAGTTGTTCACTCGAGTAATAGAATACAGAGGTTTGCGTAACGTGAAAAGTTATCTAGGCAGATTTTTAGAGAGTAGCATAAAATTGATCCCATTGATTTTTTAAGCCAGGTGCACTACGTACATCTACAATATAAAATATTAGACTTCTTGACACATTGTTTTTCATAGAAATTGGTTTTTAATGCGTCTCTCAGCTTATTCCAGGTCTTTATTTCACATTCTTTAATTCTTTAAATTAGTCACTGTATGCACAATCTAAGTTCAGAAATGGTTTCACAAACTCAAATAGTAAAAAAATGCTAAATTATTAATCCACAACTACTGACTCCACATAGTAAAAGAAGTAATGTCCGAGGTATACATATAACGCATAGATTAGTGTGCACGCCTAGCAATCCGGGGAAAATGCAGGACTTGATGCCCCTTGGGTTGTTTAATTGTCTGACAAACAATTGTCTTCATGTCTTCACAATACGGAGATCCATACGCTTCATTTTTAAAGTAGCCATGGTAACAAGTATACATATATATATATATTATAATATGCAAAATGTACAAATACTTAAGAATAATACGATTGCGAAATTTACATGTGGCGTATTGTCATTCAAATCGATTTCATTTAGAAAATTTACGAATATGTTAAGTGATTTATGTATTTTTTCGCAAAGACAACGGCATAACTAATCGCCTTAGGTTTTTTATCATGTTTACAATTTCATTATGGCAAGCTTTTGGCGAACGAGAAGTTGTATTAAACCTACGCTGACTACATTGTCGTCAAACAATTTGTCAAATTTTGGATGAAATTTTTTATGTTCTTGACAAACAGCTAGATGCTATTTTCGTACTACAAATTTATAAACATTTTACTTCTTTAATTTTACTAAATAACGCATTATGTCACTGTCTATTCTACATAATATAAAACTAAAATGAACGTGTATACATGTATTTTTAGTATGCAATATTTTATTTTAATTGTGAACTTCCTGTAGCATATTATTAATAAATTTTATGTTCTCTCTCAATCAACAACAAAGAGGATTCATTTTCGGTGATTAAATTTTTTGTTTCCTTTTTACTTCAGTCGTAAATTTTCAATGACTATTGTTTCTGTTTGGCCAAAATTCAAGATCACGGTTTACGCCAAGATAAACAAAGGTTTCCAAACAATAATTTTCATATAACCCGAAATGTTTTGTTGAAATTTGTCGAATTTGTTTTCTGGGTTAAAGATCAAGATGTGAGGCATGGCATGCCAACGTCGCAATGAAAATTCACCGCAGCGCATGCGGCGTCAGACAGAACGGTTGGAAAACCGCCCAATGCATTTAAAATCATTTTTCTATGTCGGAAATGCGCCGGCGTATCTTATAATAATAATTCACAATAATTTTTAGGTCACCTTGTTTTGGATTTTGGCTATGCGAAATGTATCGAGTATCGACGGAGTGACCTCAAGTTTGGTGTACCAGAAGGAGAAGAAAATTCCAAGAATTTGAGGATATAATGGTAACCGAGAAGATTAATTGACACTATTAATTATCGGGTATTTATATCGGAAGTTTTTGCTTGTGATGGCATAATTTCAGTCAGGGCTATACTGTAAAAAAAAACAATTCAATCTTAACTATGTTGTATTGTTAGTGCCGCGCCGTGAGCCGGAGGCGTCCTGTTTTTGTTTAAATATTTTTACTGATTTATAACATTCACATTTTCAACGTTCTAGCCTTTTTCAAAAAAAAATTATCACGTGAATTTATTTAATTTTATATTATAAAAAGACGTCCATATCAATCAAGCGCCCTTTTGCGGTACACAATATCGATATTAAGAAGGCGAGACTCTGCGTGTTTTCATTTTAAAATCATAGTATAAATGTCTTGATTTTATGGAAAGGATTTCATTTAAAGCCATCAGTATATTTTCATGATACTTATAAATGTGGAACATTAATTATTACGAAAATCAGCACCCACAAAATGTTTTAAAAAATAAACCTAATTGGACTGTATCATTCACCTCGATAGACTTTAATGGTATAATTTTATAGTTCTAAATTCAAAAATATCTTCTGAAGATTTCAAAAATCGTTGTTGATATTAATTATTTTATAGTTCCAAATTCGAAAAAATCGTAAAAAGTTTTATGGATTTTTTATGTGATTATCTTTGTGTGGAATTTACTTGAATGTAAATTTTATCGAGCAGGTGGTGTTTAAAGTAGAACAATATTGATAATATGCAAATTTATATTGATTGCAAATGTTGTATTTTATTATAATAATGAAGACAGTGGCGTAGCTACCCAATAGCAGTTAGACTAACCAGCATATACGTTTACATTCCGTGTTGCATCGTCAAGTGAAATTCAATACAATGTGTATTATTTTCAATAAAAATATTTGTATAATCTTACTAACTAATTTTATTTGTTTATCACAATAATTGGAAGTTAAATCTTTTTTTTTTAACATATTCTATATAATACTATACAATGTTATGTCATCCGCCGTAGTGTAATGGTACCAATACGCCTACAATTCACTCGCACCTACGGACTTTCAATTCAAAACTAATGATTAGGATTGAAACAAGCCATACGTGAGCATGCCATGGAACATCCATCAGTACACAACTATTAAGACGGACTAACCAATGTAGCATGCCTCTATCGTAATCATCGTGTTGAATTGACAGTCCCCGGACTGCAGACGGACTGTACGTGTATGGGTACCATCAGATATACGTCTCATAACTCTACTTACATTTATAAACTCAATGTGTATTTAGCTGAAGAATTAATGTACCACTTAATTAACACTTTGAAGAAGTCCACTGTCAATTTGAAACAAAAACGGCGATTCGTATTAACTTTTTACATTTTGAAAGTCGATTTAAATGATAGGTCGATTAAAATAAGCAATTCATCAAATAGTTTTTAGTCGATTTGGTAAGTCTGATGAGTATTTTTTGCTGTATATTCACATACAGTGGGATTTAAGTTCATGGGCGGATATAAAAAAGTCTATTAATGAAATTGAAAAACCAAAATGGGAAGCTAGTAATTAATGAACTATTGACTGTTATACGTAAGAATTTCATTCAAGAAATCAAATCAGCAGTGTATTCCTTTAAAATTCGGCAAAAAAACACGTATCTTTTAATTGTGATGATACAATTTTGCGTGACATCATAGTATTCAATTTTGCTGCGGTACTCAAACTAGGAGCCAAGTAAACTATATGAAAAAATTAGCGACAGGTAAAATATTTATTTGTCCCTCCCCGATAGCGTAGACGTTCGGATGTACGTCTCGCATCCAAGGAATAAGGTTTTGATTCCCACGCCTGCCGAATTCAAGAAATCTGAAAATGTAGGACTGGGTCCACTGAGTTAAGCAGTTTTCTGACAACCAATCCTCGTGAAAAACAATCTATCTATACATATTTTCATATTTCGGAAATCCATATAATTCACTTTTGGAGCGGACATTGTAATCATGTTTTGTATTTTGAGTTATTTTGGAAACATTATGTAATTCTATCTTGTGCTGTTAAAGGCCGATATTGTCTCAAATAGGGGTAACGATTTAAAAAGGTTTTAGAACATATGTATAGTATATATAGCCTCATAAATTAAATAGATTCGATTGGCGGAAATCTTTTGAAACGTTTATTTGATAGAGTAGCTCTTACCAAGATGACGAACTAAGATTCTAAGCTTTTTATTAAATGCATATTTAATTATTATAACAAGTAATTTTTGCCGTCTTTCCTATAGTGTAGAGGCTAGCGTCCGCGCCTCACAGTCCGGGGAATGTGAGCTCGATTCCCACAACTGCCGGATTAAAAAAAAAACCGAAATGCAGGACTGTATAGCTATTGGGTTGAGCATTTGTCTGACAAACAATCATCGTGAAAAGTAATCTGTCAATACACGTCTTCACATTGCGGCGTCCATATACTCCACTTTCAAAGCGAATATATTCACACTGTGTAGATCCATATGTTCCACTTTCGGAGCGGACATGGTAAAAAAAAAAAAATTATTAGTTAGTGAATTCTAAGCTTTTTAGGTTTTCGAAATGTACCCGGCTATACATTTATGTGAAATAAATTTCAACTTGTAATCCTTGACTTACAAACTTTCATAAAAGCGTGTACTGAATCATAATGGCGAACAAAAAGAATATTGCAAATATACGAGTTTATAAAAATGTATACATTTCTCTGTTACTATATATAACGCATACAACTAATTATTATGTGAAACATTTTGACCACAGCTTCGATTTACGTTCAATACACAACCATAAATGGCAAACCACAAAGTTACTTTAAATAACTGTCTTTCACGCGTTACTAATATTGATGAGCATTTCTAATAATAGGTATTACTACAGTATACAATAAATGCTTCCTGAATCTAAAAACGGACACACGCGTATTCCGTCAAGTAGTAAACACGTATGACAACGTTGTAATTGTATCTTCATTAAAATAATAATCAACCTTCGCATCCTCGTGTCATGTTAATCAAAATAAGCTTCTAAATATTATTTGGCACACATCTCTCGACGCGTCATGCCGATGTGACGTCGCGTCTGGAAATTGGGGACTGATTATAATCCAGCGGATACACGTGTCTCTCCACACCGGATGGCGGGAAATGTATGTATAAGTAACAAAGGGGTATTATACAGCAGGAGTATTCATCCAGTGGTCTGTGAGTCTACCGAGATTTATTTAAAATAAAATAATTAAAAATATACACTTAGTAAATTTATCTTTATCGGTGAACCGATTTAACTACCAATGGTTGCTGATAATTTAGCACAGGAAATGGATGTCCACTGAAATTGAACGAAGAGTGACAGTAATTACGGTGAAAAAATAATATTTCAAGGTACTTTTTTACTTTGTGAGGAACACACAGAGAGGAAACGGTAAAATGACGAGGATTTATCCTTTAACAAGTGAATAAATATATACAAAAAAGGTATAAAAGAATTAGTACCATATAAAAAAATACTAACATAATTTTACAAGAATAGGCTTGAATCTAAATTGAAATAAAAATCTTTTCAAAAATGATCTTCGCATAACGACATATGAAACTAAATAAAAGCTTTTCTTTAAAAATGAGATTAGACGTCACTAATAAAACGATTGAATTTGTCTTAATTTCTTATCATATTATCAACTGACGCCCCGGCAGCTTTATTAGCTGGTTCCACTTGTGAACTAAATTCTTTCTTCAATCTACCGCCTTCTAGTACTTTACTTGAATACTTTTTGTAAATTGCATACTCTTTGGATGCCACTGAATAACTGAAATCGTCTAGACTCTTCTTAAATCTAGCCTCTAGGTTATTGAGAAAATTTATTAAGTCGCTTATCTTTGTTTACTCCCTAATAAAATGTATACCCTTGTGCGTTACGCTCATCAAGCAAGCACCTTTGCATAACACATTGTCTTACTTTTTCAGAATATATTCTACATATTAACAGATTTATTTCATACGTAGTATCACAATAATAAATCTGATTTCTAGATGAATCTCCTATTTATCATTTACCGTCAAAGGTAGCGATAAATTTAATTGAATTTGGCAACATTTTGACATTTTTAATTACCGTGAGGTGTACCCATAGTCAATCTTGTGTCATATAAAATCTATCTTTATATTATACTAACAATTTGCAATGCGACATTTTATTAAATGTCAAGAAAACTTTTACGATTGAGTTAAATCACGATGTTCCTGTATCTCTTAATTAATTTACATGTCATATATGTTAGGTTTAAGCTATTTAATATACTCATTGCTGTGTTACTGGGGTGTGCAGCTGTGAACACATTTGAATGAAGTGGAGGCAGACAGCTTAAATTACAATGCTATTGTATCACCAGAAGAAAAAAGAAATTGACAGCTTTGATCATACAAGGTGTCATAATAATAAAACCTAACCTAACCCAATCACATAATTTAACGGTCAAATATGGTTTTCCATTTTTTTTAAGTCTGAAAAAACGAAATCTAGTGTATTTGAGTTCCACTAGGATTGCATTTAATCGTGTGTTTAAAGATTGAAATATTCACTGATCTTATTTTTTAAACTACTCTTAGGTCAGCTTAAAAAAGTATGGAATCAAATTACAAACAATTTAATATCTCAATGGAATGTTTATCAAGAACTAATTAACGTTTTGGAACATACAACCTGATGGTTCAATAGAAAATGTATCAAATAAAATATAATATATTTTTAAGCTGGCCTAACAGTCTTTCTAAATACTGTTTTATAATGAAAACGATTTTCATTAATATATATCGTGCTTTCGCAATATCATTTGAATCTTTCTCAATACTAAAATAATATGCGTGTAATTACTACAATAATTCAGACATAGAGAATTATTTGGAAAAGAATTTAGCTCAAACTATTTTTTTTTACTTCAATATGAATTTAAGCGTAAACGATTTTTGTTATATAGTGTGCTACGCTTAAAAATCACAGTGGGCAGAATGAATTATAAAAAATTTACCGATTTAAAATGTTGTTACCGATTTTCAAACTGCTTATTAAATTTTCATAGACTAAAATAATATGTCTATCGTTTTTTAAGCGGAAGACAGCAATAATATTTTACACGCTTGTTTATTTTCAATAATCGTACAATAAAATCGCTTAGTCTATGTAAAGCAGATTACCAATGCGCCTTGCGTATTTTTTGCATTTGTTTTTAAATGTCAATGTTATCGAATTCGTAAACCTCCCAATACGGCATATGAAGGACCAGAAGCTTTTTTGTAATTTTATGTTGGTATTTATAGTTATGGATCGTTACACGAGACGCATTGATTTATATTATCATCTGTCATAAAGCCATTATATAAATACCATTTAAATATTACACTCTGAGTTACATCATTAAAATTTAATTTTCATGAGGAAATAAAAGTAAAACAAGGTGTTTATTTTATTTAATAATTTTGGCATTTCCTGTTAAAAATTCACAATTTTTTTTTTTTGTTAAAAATGACATTGGAATACTATTCCAATTGATAAAAGATTTGAATTTTCCCGCGTTTTAATACGAATATGCCTTTTCTTATCTAAATGACTTGTGCTGATTCACGTAGTAAATCATATTTGCAAATTCACCAGCTCTGGTGGCGTCTTTTACAGCGCTATCTATTCAATCAGTCATCACTTTAAGCATCGATAAATCAACGTTTTAAAAATTGTGATCAATATATTGGACCAAGTCTACTCGGGACGTGAAGTGAATGGATTTCCATAATACGAAGACCAATATTGATAGATTATTTCATGCGAGGCTTGCTTGTTGACATGTCGTACAATCCATTGAGTATCCAGTCATGCATCATCGATTTGTTTTAAATCATTTGGCAACTGAAAAACTTAAATTGGTCATATACAGCACCGAATCCTCCACACTAACAGCCTAAGATTTATCAATTAGATATTTCGTCGTATTACTGGCAAAAGACGTTAATATGAAAAGGTGAGTATTGAAATAATCGAGTTTTAATGTTAATGTTAATGAGTCTCTGTGTTAAATAGATTTTACGATAGTCATTATACCTTAAGAAATTGGCGTAAAATCTATTTAACAGAGAGACTTAAACATCAAATCTCGATTATTTTAAAACTCACTTTTTCACTTTAACGTCTTTTGCCAGTAATACGACGATTTATTACTCAGTACATTTTATAAAATATAATAGATTGAGATATTTACGTCATGTATTTCTGGTTATGTATTTATAATAAGCATTTTTTATGATAAGGCTTGCAAAAACTATTAATTATCTTATACTTTTAAACATTATAAACAGTTTCTCTTAGTATTCAAATAATTACTGGTTTTGACAGTTCGTTTGAAGTTGCAAACTCTCCCAAACAGTCACCATAAGATGTCGAAAGTGTGTGGGAAGTGAAGCCTGTTGCAATATTTTGCATTTCTATCATTTAAATACTTTTATTACCCAATCTATTATATCGTTACTCCCGAGATCCCTTCATTTATACGGAGCCGTTTAGAAGTATTTTACGTAAAAATGTTGCTTCATTAAGCAAGCAAAAAAAGTTTTCAACGATTATGTCAGGCTTGCGTAATATTTTCAGCCACATAACTGAAAAAATAAAAAGCCTTCGCTTATATAAACCATCTGCGACGTAAAAGTCGACGTAACTAACCTTTATTAACTGATCTTTAAATAAAGTTGCAAATTTTCAAGGTCGTGTTATCCAAGATACGTTATAGCCGTAATAAAGCTAAACAAATATTTGGTAATCTCACTGAGAAGTTCTGTGTGATTTACTGTTGTTATTTGTTTTAATAAGATTTGTGACGCTTGTGCTAGATATTAAACGAATAAAAAAAATAGTTGATTAGTCTTGCAGTAGCATGACACCTCTTAACAAAATCAGCCTTGAAATTGGAGCATATAGACTCACAAAATGAGAAAATGTATAATGACAATTTACTTTAAGGAGAATTGATGTCAGATTTTTTTAAATCACTAGGCAGTCTATCCTACTATTTTGCTTATTTTTATATTTGACGGAAAAGAATTTCACATGATTTGATAAGCATACTGCAGTTCACCAAGCAAGAAAAATGTTTTTTATAAAACTAAGTTGACTTGGTAAGTTACCGTGACCGCATAAAACTGAAAATCTCAATAACGTGAAGTCAATTTGGCTATATACGTTGGCCACTTTAAGTTTGGAATAACACACACATTTCTTCCTTCTTGGAGTAGGCGCTCTACATCTTGTTGCCAGGTATCCATCGCAGCATCCATGGCATATTTTATTTCATTTTTTTAAACGCATCATAAACTAAGATTCTATAAGACCACGCGAATAAAATGCATTGAAATTGCATCTTTATTAGACGCGGCAACTGTTATATAATCACTTCTTGATTTTGATACAATATATTCTATTTATTATGGTATAACTGCATTAATTTATTATTAAAATGGCGTACTGATCGATACAAAAAGTTCAGTATTGTGTATAATTGTTTTTGACCGTCATTGCGAATACACACATACTAATAAGTATATTATATTTGATACTTTGTAGCAATTTTGTGGAATATTCTCAGAAATATACAATGTTATATACTTTGTATCACGCCCTGTGCTTTTAAGCTCCGTAAACATGATGAAACTTTAAAACACACACAGCTCTTCCATTATTATGTGTATACGCCATAATTCACTGTAAATTTTCATAATATAAGATTACCGCCGTTCTGTGACGTAATATTATCTAAACTTTGACATTAAGCCAAGCTTCGCATGAAATACGGAAAAATGGAGTCGACATCCTTACTCGCTTATGCCAGGCATTGCCAACCGGTCCATCGATAAGTACACACGCTTATATATGAATATACATAATTTTATTATAGGCTGGTAAATACATTACAATCTACTCTACCGAATGTATTCGGCGGAGGTGCGGGCTCCAGGTGTAACTTGGGAGAATGCGAGTACTGACGAAATAGCGACAGTGTTTTTTGACTGCGTCGTATGACGTCCATATGCTCCAATTATGGTGCAGAAATTTAAGAATATAAGACAAGATTTTTCTGGGTAATGGTGTTGCAATCAAAATAGTAATCGGTTAAATTATTTACTCGGTAAAACAATATGGATTTTACTAAGCATATTTAACCACTTTTTTGCTAATTTAATCGGCCAAATTTTCACTGCAACAAAAATCGTTACATTTTTAATTCAAATACTTATACTGGTAGATTGTTTTAAAGAGGGTTCGTTGTCAAACAATTGCTCAAATATCTAGTCTTGCATCTGTAAATTGAAAAAAAAAAATAACGCTGCTGGATTAAAAGCTTTAACTTCTGACACCAAAGCGCTCACACTTATGAATTGGCCATCAAGGTAAAATTATCATAATATTAAATATTTAATAGTAAATTTATCGGCTTATTTCTTTCACGTGGTTTTACTCTGGGTTTAGTCCAAGTTAATCCAAATAAATTGAGTTAACAAAGTAATTTCGTCAATTATCCTATGCGCTCTACCATTAAAAAGTTCCATTTTTCGTTAACGAACAATAGCACTTATAATTTCAAAATAATAATTATACCATGACGTTCCGAATAGTCGTGCTCCATTATGCGCCAATCAAACTGCTCGGAACTAATTATTAAGGTTTGAAATTCAATTATGAGAAGCACGAATAATATGTCAAACAAATGTCAATTTAACCATGCATCGTAAAATTAATATCACTCACCGGTTGCGCTGCTGAATCGTCCAGCGTTTCTCAAATAGGAGAAGAGCTCCCCGCCGCACACGTAGTCGAACAACATGTATATACATGTTTCATCTCGTGTGTACCATCGCCTGAAAACAAATACACCATGATTTTACACTTTATTTTCAACCTGAATTATTTATAAATGTTAAAGTACTACGCGTAAGATTTTTATAATTGATTTTATAAGGTTTTTAGACAGTTTTCGTTATTATGTTTATATTGAAAATACGGAAAAAATAAAATAAATAACATTTTATGAAAGTACGTCCTATTATTCCCTAGGTAAATATTTCGTAAAAAATATTCCGAAAAATACCCGCTGTTAAAAAAATAATGACGAAATAAGCCTTTCGTAGACCAATAAAACTTAGATTGGATATTAATTGAGTTAATGCTAATTTATTTTTAATTAATTTTAAGTTATTATTTTTACGCTTTTTTAGTTTTCTTTTTGTACAATGAGTATTTTGATAACGAAGAGTTTTTGTCTAGGGGATAATTACCATAGATTATGTGGTATATTAATTGAGTGACAGAGTAATACATTATTATAATATATTATGTTTGATGTTTCCTTTTTAAACGAATTCTCCCTCGTGTAATAAAATATCAGTAAGAGAGTGTACAGATTGTCGTACACTCGCGTGTACAAATATTTTTTGACATCTTGAAGCATTATCAAAAATTATGGTTCTTTCAAAAATGTAATCAACAATTACCATCAACAAAATAATTTTATATACTGTATAGTTTTATCATTTTAAATATGTAGGTGTATACAAATAGTTTGGCTCGGCATTTGCGATGAAAAAATGAACGAATTATTCAATCTGAAATACACAGATAATATTTGCCGAACCAAAAATCATACGTTATCATCTATGTTGACTCAAAATAAATTTATATAATATTTACAGTATTTGCATACCAACAAAATTCAACAATACATAAGTAGATGAGTTTTCATAAACGTACCAAATATACTTCATTTATATTGACGTCACTCATTTTCATTTAGCAATATAGATATACTTGACATTAATTCATATAGATTATTATTAACTGGGTGATGGAAAATTTTATCTCAGAGACGCCGATATGTCCACAGTGACTAAGCCAGTTAGTTTAAATTGAGCCCGTAAAGTATGTTGCAGTTTGAGGTTAAAAAGGTGAAAATCATTTGTTCAATGGAAAATTTAGTTTTTCTTTTGCTTGGTAGTGGTGATTTTAAATCTATTTTAATTTCCACGTTATAATATATATAATTCCTCAATCTTAATGTAGTTCGTTATTTCAAAGCAAACCTTTGTGTATACGAAAGATATTTATATTATATTGTACATACTTCGGTAGAAAATTGAGATCTATCTAAAATATATATGAAAACATTTAAGTTCAGTACTATAGAATAAAATACTACCAACAAATAATATGATATAATTACTCTAATATGTTTATTAATAATTTTAAGAAAGCATTTAGTAGTGTAAATAAAACAAGTAAAGCTACATACTCTATTCAATTACATTATTTAAGTATTTAAAAAAAACATGTATAACATATTAAATAACATTTGATTACTAGTTTTACTATTTCTGCTTCAAAAGTGTAGCATATGAATCTATATGAAGACGTCTACTCGAGAAATTGAGAGTATAGATATTATAATGTCTTCTTTAACATTTAAATACGCAAATTAATATTATCTTTAATTCATCATACTTTAATTGAATTCAGTTAGATTATCTAAGTTATGTAAGATTACAAAATAATTGTACATGAATTTGCCACAATTCAAGCGATGTAATGTTTTATAATAATTGTAATTTATTGCGTACAGCCAATTAAATCCCTTAAAAACAAATAGTCTCCCCGATAGCGTAGTTGGTTGCGTGCACACCTAGCGATCCGGGGAATGCGGCTTCGAATCCCCATCTGTCGGATTTTTAAAATTCGAAAAAATACAGGACTGGATGCCCATTGGGTTGAGCAATTGTCTGACAAACAAT
>JAGVSQ010000406.1:0-40806 GCA_022683975.1 Rhyacophila evoluta
GAGAATTGTTTGTCAGACAATTACTCAACCTAATAGGCAACCAGTCCTGCATTTTGGATTGATAAAAAACCCGACACAGATGGGGATTTGAACCCGCATTCCCCGGATCCTTAGGCATGCACGCTACCAACTACGCTACCGGGGAGGACAATTAATAAGTAATGTAAATAAATGATTTATTCATTATAATCAAAATTAATCAACGTGGTGACATTTTTGTGATAACCACAATCGTAACTATCTCTGAAAAATATTTTATAAACGTAATATAATACATTATAATATTTTGCAAAACTCTCGTTCTCTGTCATTGTGTACCTTATTTTGCAATGTATTAACGGTATTTCTCATGAAGCGGTAGTAGGGGAAAAGACTTCCGTAGCTCCTAGGAAGATTGAAAGGAACCAGCCTCTCAGCTTCCTTGGAGGAAGTGCTACTGTTACTCGACATCCTGTCACATGTTTCACAATGACGACAACATTATCTATAGTATTGTTGTCTATCGAATATTATCAAAAACATATTCATTGTTTATACACACACACTACAATAACGAGCCATGATGACACAAAAACGTCACGTGTTTTATATATATTTTTCGTAAATTAAATAAATTTGACGCACTTAGATAAATTATTTATTCGTGCCAAATAAATGAAGACAAACGAATTATCGCGAGCGATCTAACACAATGTCAGTATTGAAAATCATTCGACGACAACCTGTCGCGGCGGATGACGAACATGGCACTGATAAAAGTCCAAGATACCCACATTACATACTAATATTATTTATAATATTAGTATCAAAGTGTCACTCAACGGTTACTTTAATGGGAAAAAATAATAATTTATGATAGCAGCCACTGTTATCAGTTCACTGATACGACAAAGGTATTGATTTCTTATTGGCAGAGCTCTGGGAGAGAAAATAAACTGTTTATAACATATCTATGATTATTGTTCTAGAAAAGTAGGGATAATAAACTATGTAGCGAGATGTGTCTAGGATTCCATGACATTGGAATATGAATAAATTAATGGCAATTTATTTATTATACTATCGTATAGATTAATTAGAATTTTTGATGAAATGGTACAATTAATTAGTTATTACGATTTTTTTAATCGACACATATTATCTATAAAGTTTGTTACAGTCATATTTGCTGAATGTATTTTATATTTCAAAAAAATAAAATAAATTATTCATTATCTGTCCATACACACACACAAATCTAGAAAAAATATATTATGTTGTAAAAACGAGAACATTTGAAAAAACATCGTATATTAATTGAAAATAAAAGGGTTTTGTAATGTGATGAGTAAAGTATCATTTAAAATATCACTTTATAACTAACTACACTTGATAACTACTTTACTTACATTTTATTTTCTATTACGTAAATAAATATTTATCAAACAACATCCACTCCATTCGATTATTATCTCGCTAATTAAAAATTATATTAAATTACATACAAATAAATGTCCTGTAAAACATTTGTCTTATTAAATCATTATTCAAATGCGATTTAATTAATTTTTCACGTCCTTATCTCAATGAGGGATTAATAATATATATTTCTACACATAGATAAGAAACAATACTACATAGTGATACATATGCTATTTTTAATTTTTAAAGTATCAACTTCAAGCACTATTATTTCATTTTTATTTAACTAATGTCTTCATTGGCAAATGATACCTATTTGTTAGATGTACAAAGTATTGTAAATTATCGAGAAACCATCGATAAAGTTCGATGCATGCTATAAATTACTTATGATGATTATCAACAGGTGGCATAGTTTTTCAAAAAATATTTATATCCCATTCCTATTGTAAATAAAAAAATAATATAGAAATTGTGCAGTGTTATATAATAATTAAATACTCATGTGGAGTTTTATTTCGAATATATTGTTATATATTACATAATTGTAAGTATAGATGTTCCAAATGATTATTTTTAATAATATATTTTATATTTCATGTCATGTTGGTTAAAGCCTTTGGTTTTCTATCTCTAAGTCTACATTTCACTTGCTCAGTGCTGATTGCTCGGAGGATGTATTGATCAAATCGGTTGAAGTATATATAGTGCATGATAACTTCCAATATGAACACAATAGTTAATATATTTAAAGGTTGCGAGAAACTTTGAAGGAGGCTTGATGGAATAATTATTATGATTATAAGGTGTTGTCCTTAATTTACTTTCATTTATATCCAGATTTGTAGGTAAAATAAAAAACCTAGAATATTACGACTCACGTCAGAATAATAAATTAAAATTGAATATATTTAACAATATACAATGTGTGTAAATAATTTTGTAAAAAAAATATCAAAGAACAATCATAATGCAATATATTGAGCAATTGGCCGATGCTTTATTCTTGCAAAAAAAATATTGGTCAAGATTAGGTCTTCACATTACGAAAATACCAAATTTCTGAAGTAAACACCTTCAAATTAAGAAGAACAATATGTTCCACTTTCTGAGCGAACATACTAACTGTATGTACTCGTATATATTTTATAATGCGACAGTTCCTTGGAGTTTTAAGGAAATATTTTGTATCAGGACTTTGAACCCAACTTCTCAATGCTATTAGGTATTTGTTTTTCTTCTGTGTTTATCTAATATGCCTTGGTTAACTATTAGCACATTTTTTTAATACTTACCAATAATTATACCATTAAAATTACTACTATTTTCCGTTTTAAACATTATATAACTACATTATATACTAATCAATAGAAATCATGGATGATGATTTTGATTTAGCATGAAAAGCTTATTTACAAAGTTTGATTGTGTAAACAAGCATGTGGTGTACCAATTTTCGAAACGCCAGATGGAGGAATGGGTAATAATAGTTGGTACACATTCAGTGACTGGTACGTAAATAAAACTGAAGGTTCGGTCAACAAAATTTGTAAATAGTTGACGGTCAAGATAAATTTTATATTATATTAAGACTCACAGTGGCATGCCAGAGTTTTATGGATTTTTGGCAGATGTTTCATTTGTGTTTTTGTTTTTTGTCATGTTATTGGAATGCCCCAAGTATTTATAATAATATTATATGTACGTTTATGTTGAATGACTTTATTATGATTAAATAGTAATGTATATGAAGAATTCGGGAAGTTTATATTAGAAGTATTTAGCCATAGTACTTGTGGCTTAAAAAGCTACATGCTATTACTAAATTCCTAAGTGGATGAGACGGAAGATGTTTTCAAAATTTTCTTCAAATATTAGAATACATATTATTGTTTGGTTGAATCAATCATGAGGAATTATAAAATTAATGTAAAATCATACATTTAGAAAATTCTTTAAACGTAAATTCTTTACAAGCAAGGTATGACATTTCGAGTAATTGGAGCGGCCATAAAAATACTTATCATTCATTCTACTATGATAATATACTATCGATGTAACTGTCATACTTTAAAGGCAGAATTTAATTTAATTATTTAATTTCATATGTCATTTCTAATTTCTTATTCCGTTTATTTGTGCCAGGAAATATATTGTTGATGGTCACTGATCATATTGTAACCAGAAATAAAAATTCTTTAAAAGCCGAAAACATTCATCTGAAAACTTTGTTTTTTTATTTATAAAAATGTAACATAAAAAATATGACCACAAATCAACGAGGTATGTGATATTTCAATAAAAATTTATAGTTTCTAATTTTGCTTGAATACAGTTAGAGATCAAAGGAGTAATAGTTTTAAGTGTTAAACGAGATTTAATTTGAAGACGTAGGCAGAAAATTTTAGAGTTTGACAGAGATAATTTTGGGCGACCCACATTAGTCCGCGAACCTGAGAACGACCTGCTCTGAGATGTATCATTTCATTGTTACACGTGGATAAGCTTCAGGTACGTGTATGCTAATAGTGTTGCTAAATATGATTCCTAGAAATTCGTCCATGGCTAATGTTGTTATCTTATTACTTACCATAAATTATTTATTTTACGTGATAGAGCAAATTTTGTAACGTAATATATCTGGGAAAACTTGTAATATGTAAAAAATAAACATTACACATACATTCTTACTATTTATTATTCGATATTAAGCGGGCAATGGCAAGTTTTTTTTTTGATGATGTGCACTAAGATGTGGATTGTTGAAACAATAATTAAGTATATTTAGGAGAGTTATTTTTTGTTGTTGTTTTGGTTTGTCACGTGTAATAAATTGAATTGTTAAAGCCTAAAATAATCACTGTGAAAAAGAAAATCTCTCAAAGTTGCATCACTACGAATAGTATTGCAAACTGTAAAAAAAATATAAAATCGCATATGTTCGTGTAACTCTTAGTCATCTGAATGTTTTAGAGTGTAAATCAGCGATTCAATATCAGTATTTGGCGAGCCGAAACTTAAACATCAAAGAAAGAAATTCCGCGTTCATTACAATACTAAAAATATTTAATGTTTTATAAAATTTGTGTATAGTTAATCTTTAAGATAAATTAATCAGCACGTATTGCTTACATTGTTGAACTTGGTAACGCTGGCATACGAGAATCAATATATATTTAAATATATGAAATAATCACTTAAAGTAAAACAATTAAAGAAAGTTTTACAGAAACCGCGGTAAATAAGATAACTACATGCTAACGGTGTTATTCGAGTTGTTTTATACCATTTTCGCTCCGAAAATGAAGCATATGGATTTACACAGTGCGACAATATCCATTCGGAAAGTGGAGCATATGTATCTCGGGAACGTGAAGACGTTATTCGAGTACCACGATGTTACACGAGGGCTATCGGGCCAGCATAAGACGGAATCTGATGCACATGTATATTTAAAAAAATCAAGATCATGTTTTTTAGAAATTTCCAATTTAAAGTACAGCGTTACATAAGGTTACCATTCCGCGTTATATGAAAGCGCGTTATACAAGGCGAGCGTTCATAAAATCTCTTCCTTAACCTGTATTTAAGAATCGAGTGAATAGAAAATACAATTCAATTGGGAGTTAATTATAGCCGATCAAACGGCTGACAAAGTTAATCGTCCATGACTGGTATGGTGAATCAAATTTGGCGAGCGATCAATAATTTTAAATGTCGAATCAATCTGTCAACCGATTATAAATGGCCGGTAGCAGAGGGCGACTATCGCGTTCGAGGAATACATTTAGAGTGATTTTTTGAACACGCTTATATGACATAACTGACGTTAAAACATGACAGTTGTCTTAGCGAATATTGATTGTTATTTTCGGTAAAAACAAAAGACAAAGCTTAATTGGTTGTCAAAATATAGTATCCGATTTTCTTGTGGGCGTTTGGAAAATTCAAATTTAATTAGTAGAGCAATTATATTTTGACAATACGTCGTATTTCAGTTAATTATCAATTAGTTTAAAAAGGGAACTTATTTGTACTTTCACTGAGATGAAATTAATTATTTATTTATAATTTATAATGAGCGCGTGCACCTCGAATCCGAGGAATGTGGGTTCGATTTTCATATCTGCTAGATTTAACAAATCTGAAAATGCAGGACTTTGGGTTGAGGTCTGACAGCTAATTCCCGTGAAAATGAATCTGTCAATATGTATCTTATATTCCACCTTGGGAGCGAATATCTTCACGTTTTGCAAATCCATGCTGTCCACTTTCAGTGCGGACATGGTAAAAAAAATAGTTATTGGAAAAAGAGCTTCTGTTATTTTATTTGTTGCTACTTCGTATATCATTGGTATATATTGCACAATGTGATAGTGACAGATTAAAAAAAATAAAACTATACTTTACAAAGTGACTTAAACCAAAAAATCAAGATACGTGTTCCTGCAATATTGGCGATGAGATGCTTTAAATACGGTGAAAGACAAGACGAGAAACTTCACGAAATTCATAAAAAAATCTACTTAAAATAGCGATTTACTGAGGACTAACTAGTCCATATAATTAACCATTATATTATTTTAAAATAATCTAGGACCCGTACTATGCTCTACTGTCGGAGCGGATATCCAAAAAAATCTTAATTTAAAAGACAAAGAATGAATAAGATGAGCTATAATTTGTTCTAATCATTATTCATGGACGTAAACTTTATTTTTGTACTTCCGTTTCAGCAAAATAATTTGACAAACTAAGTAGCTGTCACGATTTGGACTGAATAAATAAAATATTTTGTCAACTAGGCACCCGGGACTTGTATATAAAATGAGTTAAGATTGGAAGGTCGTAAATTAACAGTCCGACCGTAGTTTGTTTTGACTGAATAAATAAAAGGGAATGGCAATTTGCCCACTTAGCCCATTGGCTTGTCATTTCACGAAATGACTACTTGAAATGCATGTTTTCAGTACATCTTTCGCGTATAACCTGAGTGACAGACAGAACTTTACAAAAATCGATCTGTATAGAAAATTCCAGTTTAGGGTAAATTTTACAATCAGTCGATTTTCATTAATTATATATTAAAGATAAAAAATATATTTGAAAATCATTCAATAATTTTTAGTATCGAATTTGTAATTGTCACGGCTTGTTACCAAAATTAAGATTCGCGGAAATGAAATTAACTTGTTTTACAAGATATAAGATAAATTTCTATGATTTTTTGGTTTAATATTTTGTATATAATCAAGTCGAGTTTGATAGCGGTTTTTGTAAAATCCTTTGAACTGTGTTTTTCATTACAAATGATATTTAAGATAATTATTTAAGTGAATGTATTAGAATAAGCCGTGTTTTCAAATAATAGACTTAACTTCGAATGAAGTGAATCTGCAATATGCCAAAAAATTAATCAGAACTTGAATCAGTTCTTTCAAAATTAATATGATTTAAACACTTGAAGGCGCTTTCACAGACTAATACATACGTCGTGTGATTTTACATGCATGACAAACTATGTTCCACTATAATTTTAATATTAGCATACTGAACTTTTTTATATTTGAGTATAAACTGAAAAAACTAAAGAATTATAAATACATTCAAATATTCAGACTTACTTTGAGTGATGAAAGGATCCACGAACGATATTACGTCAAAAATACTATACTAGTATTTTTTTAAATGTCGTCAGTGAACTTAAATTTTAAGAAAGTAAATTAAAAAATAAATATTAATTATAATGACTAATAAAAATAATTTAAGATGTTTCTTATTTAAAAAAAAAACTTTCACATGCGTAGAGCCTCTACAGCGGTCTACGCCACAGTTTTCAGTAGACTAAACAGTAGTAGGAGTTAGTTACTTATTAATATGTTTATATTTAATCAGTGTATCTGAATAATAAAGGAATGTGTTCATGGTAAAAAAGATATGCGATTTGTATTGGTGGATAACGTATCATTTTTTAATTTACATTTTATTTGATTTTAATTGATAACTTATCTGTACAAATCGTGGTATTTCATATCTACAACGAGGATAATACGGTATTTTTTCATATTAACAAGTAAACATGTATTTTCAATGACGCGTTATTAGTTAAAGTATTATCTAAAGAATAAAATCAAATCAGCAGTATATTTTGTGAAAGTGGCCAGATAAGTCTTTAAATGTATAATTTATAACGATATTTTTTCTGACGTAATAATTTTACTAGGATGACAATAGATTACGGGTTTATCAAATGATAACAATAAAGTAAAATTGTTTTCTGTTGATTGTTTTTTATAATACAATTTTTTTATATTTTAAAAATCGAAAAAATATTAAATAAATGGAGGAAACAGTGAAAGGGGAAGTATTGAAAAATGTATTATTTATTATTGTGAATCTAAGGTTTCTAAATATATTGCTCGAACGCGCAATTGTCAATACGGATTAAATGCCCTGCTTTATTATTTGATAAAAAATAATACTGTGGAGTAAATATATCTGAAATAATGTGTTGATTGTTCTAGAAGTAATGTTGTTACGTCGACAGTAATAACAGACAAAATATAATGATTTTTTTAGTATTTTGAACCGTATGTTGTTAATATTGTTCAAATGATTACTGTGCAGTTTATTTATTAAAACAGTATATTTTGGAAATGATGGTTATTCATGATATTATAAGTAAAAATTAACGCCCTGTTTGTGGACGAGAAAGTATGCAAGAATTCAGAAAAAACTTAACAACGCGATCTCATTTTTCCTTGTTCATAACGGAATATCACGGAATTTAGATTGAGTACGGCAAGGAGAACAATTATTATATTATTGATACTTGTCTGATATATCTGATATAATATTACAAATTTGAACCAGCCATAGCTGTTATGTATAAAATATATCTTCTACTTTTTCTCCCACCGTACCCGTCCCCTATATATGCCTGCCATATGCACTATATACCTATATACACCTTTAGAAATTGCTGTTCTCCCGAGTCATGCCAGCATCCCTTAATTCAGCTGAGTACATCCTGTGGGTCATACTCGTCGGTCTTCCAGGATGCCGGAATTCCACCGGTCGGAAGAAGAAGAATACATATATACTCACAGCGGTATAAAAATATGATAATGCGTTACTGACATGACTTTTTAGATTATCTAAGCTATATTCCAAACTTAATTATAAACGAAGTATTCAAACATGCCAGCGGTTTTCTTATTACTTAAACACATATTTACATGCTTGTAAGGTGTACGACGTCTACCTGTCCCCCGTCTAATCATTTTAAGGCTTAAATGAAAGCACGCGAAAACATCGTGAAAACGTTTTTCGATCAAGAACCTTTGAGAAGGCTAAACAAAGCGTAAGAATTTCTATAAGTATGTGAGTGTTGTCTACGTTTTATGGCAGTTATTCTTGAACGTTTGCCGTATCAAAATGGTGGAAACGTCATCATATATGTAAATTGGCATGAAACGCATTATTTTACAATTTACATGTAAAATGAAGTATTTTTTAGTATATTTATGAAAATATATGAGGCACATTTCACGTTCAATCAATATAAATATATAGAGTTTACTTTTTGGTTGTTGAACGTTTCTGGCACAAACTTGACAATTTTTTTTGAGGCTTAACTATTTTCCAAAAACGTATTGATGCTATAGTTTTTGAAACTTTATTGTATAAAAGTATTTGGCTTCTAACAAAAGTTCAATCCATTAATATGCGCGTATTACCTAGCTGAACTTTAAATGTTACACTATAACGATGTTAAATTACTTAAAAGACACGGATTATTAACAAAACTGAGTATTTTTATACATAATACACCCAATTTATTTACTACGATAAACTGATTTATCACAATAATACTGGATTGAATTATATGAAGATAGTAATTTATATTTTTATAAAGAAAATGAGTAGTGGCAATACAAATTCTAGGTCATCAATCAACGGTAATACGCGATGATTTCAATCTGTTATCATATGAATAAAGAAGGTAGCCGGTGTACGTGTCATAATGGTGATGGTAAAAGTTTTTTAAGTTAATCATTTATACATTCATTAAGTATACGTGCAATCTGTCATTTTTTCTGACACATTAATAAGTTTTACATTAAGCATGAATAAGAAGATATGATATTGAAAAGTCTACTTTGGAAATATTACAAGATCGTGAAATTCATCTATTAAAATATTTAGTTATATTAATAGTTTATTTAGTCAATAAAGCATAAACGGTTTAATGTTAAATTGACACTATATTATGGATATTTCAATTTAAGTCATAATCGTATTAAGAACTTATCTTGCCACGATACAAAACGTATATCAGTGTCTTACAGAATTTGAAAATGCAATAATTAAGTCCAGCAGTATAAAGTCGGCCTTCTTTCACGAAAATAAAAATATAAAGAGTAATACTTCAGTAATACTCCAACACTGGTGAAAGCATTTTTTCGCGGTACTGTAACTGTTTATGATATAATGACAAAGAGAAATTACAGTTATAAATCAAGAAGAAACATTTATACTGTACATAAACACAATGTACACGGATAAGCCTTCATAATACCAAAATAATGAAAAGCTTTCGCCAATCAAATTTCGGCATTTTTATTACGTAAAACGAAGCTTTTATTATTCACAAAAAGCTTCTTTAAGGAATTTTCTAATTAGCAGAGACAATACAAAGATGAGTTACTGAAAATAGAAAGCTGTAAGCAGCATACTAATAATAAAATTAGAATTATTCTTACAATGGAGTCACTGCCAGATCGAGAGAGATCGATTAAAAATTTACTGAAGTGGGCTACATTGGTTAATGATTAAAACAGTAAGAAAATGTTTTCATGGTAAGGCATATTTTAAAATGATTAGAGAGAATGTTGCATATTTTTAATGCATTACTTAAATATTTAACGATTAAGATAAAAACGAATATTTAATATATAGTTTTTAAAACAATGTCCTCACCGAAATTTCAGAAATGGAGCATATGGATCTCCCGTAATTTGAAGACTTGTTTCGACTTGTTTCACGATAACTATTTGATTACCAATTACTTAATCCTATTTATATCCGATTTAAAAAAAATCCAAAAATGCAGAAGTGGAAGCCCATTGGGTTGACAACCAATTCTTGTGAGAAATAATATATAAAGAAATGTAGTCACGTTGTAGAGATCCATATACTTCACTTTCGGATTGGATATCTTCACAATGTGTAAATCCATATGCTCTCCTTTCGAAGCGAATATGTTATAGATATATATAAATCAGATAGTATTAAAGATCTTTCTTGATTACTAACACAGATGACCGATTAACACACTCAGAGTCAAGTTATAACATGGCGAATCACAATGGAACACGAACAGCACATAATCGTAAAAAATGTCAATGTTTAGTTGCTTCATTCCGGATTTTTAATGTGGTATATAAACAATCGTGTACCATAATACTGTATTACGTCAGTGTACCAATAGAGCGAAATCGTAGATATTACGTCCATACATAGATTTTATTAGTCGCACATATATGATGGCAAGTGTGGTATGTGGATGCGGTTCTAATCAGTCAAGAGTACCCATGAATATCTCAAAAGTCTCTGATCCTGATCCTAACTGGTTCATAACTAAATAAAAGCTTATAAAAACAGTAGACATCATGAGAATAAAATTCTGAAGGTTTAATCGCCAATACTGCTAATTGCTAAACTGAAAGATTATATGATTTAACAGTTTTCTTCAAAAATGTTTTCAAATATTATTAAAACTAGCCGCAAATTATTTCCCGGTTAGTTTAAAAATAAATGACGAATGAAAGGTAGCAGAATAAATATTTTAATTACGTAAAGTTTGTACTTTTTTTGAAAATAGATAAATGACATGAATTGTGAAAATCAAATAACTATATAAACGACAAATTTCTTTGATTTTAGATATCTGGTATGAGGTTTGATAATGAATTTTATATTGAACATTTGAGAGTATTACATCACAGTTTGGCATAGCTCCCAAGGTTGGATTTTTAGGCTTCAATAAGACTGACGAAATCATAAATTTGGGTCGCTTTACATATCATGGCGTCTGGACAGAAGTTATGGCGCTTAAGGAATTATTGGAAAGAAAATGAAATTAATATTCTCTCTACAAGCTGGTACTTTGGTAGGATGTATACCTACAAGATTATAGACCGATTTAAACTCTTATACGGTCTTATAACCCATAGAGCCATAGAGGGTTACATTTAGATTAACAACGTCATGTTTAATTTCGTGAATATAATGTCTTTGTGAAGATTTTATGGGGCACATGTCAAACAGCCATTCGCTGTAATAAAATTTTAATCCACCGTAAGAGTGGTTGAACGACTTTTACGTTTATTATATAGCATATACATTACATCAGAATTAGGATACAATTCGGTAACTTTCGTGATTTGGTAAAAGAATTTGGGTTTATGTTTATACAAAGCAAAACATTTTTTGATTCATATACAATATATTAAAACATATAATATTGATCATTTAACCTTTACTAGTTAGATTATATTTTAATCTATGGTACTCATATTTGATATTAATTTGTCGATGTTCACTCGAAATGGATTTTTAAAATGTCTAGTCACATCCCCTATGAAATACTAATTTAATAGTTACAATGGAGAATGAATATTTACGAAAGGTATCAATAGCTGTATTTCATTTTTTGGAAATTTGAAAATCAGCATTAAATAAATTTACTAAGCAGAAAATTACAGTTGAAAAGCGGAAGCTACAAAGGTTTAACGCGAAACTACATAGTAAAAAGACAGACTAGCTAATGACAGCTGTGATAATATCACAATTCTTTTTAAACCATATCCGCTGTGAATGTGGAGCATAAGGGTCTTTACTATGTAAAGTCTACAAATGTCTTGACAGATTTTTTCGCTAAAATAGGCTGTCATTTAATTCCCAATGAGCCTCCAGTCCAGTTTTTTTTAGCAGTTTTAAGGATCGAGGCAACCTCAGAAATATAATTATGTTGAATGATTTCATTTCATGCAGATTGGATGCCAACCCAAATACTCAACACGAATGATGACAAAATGTTTGTACCGAATAGCTTTCATAAGTACTATAATTACATAATAGTATAGGATGTACGTGCGAAAGCATCGATACAGCAAACTACGATAACAATACACATATCTCTATTATGTACTAACTATTGTATAAAATATATCTATTTCCATATGGTATTCGTAGTGCACGTTATGTAATCAAATACTTAATATATTTATTTCTTTGCTTCCGTATTGCGTCTCTGGCAGGAATTCAAATGTAAATTACATAATACACAAACAAAATATTTCTTTTGATTATTTTGTTACTGTTAAGTGGAAAGCAGGTCTGTGTAATCATTACGGAAGTTGAATAAACAATGAATGCATACTCGGATTGCGAATTTGTTTACGTTGAAATAAGCACGAAACGGAAAATTGCCACCAATAAAAGCGAGAAGACTAATTGGAAGGTTTCGAAGATTTTACGAGGCTTCGCATTATTTTCAATATTGTTGAATTATTTTCTTACACTATTTAAAAAGTAAAATACAACAGTCGATTTATTATAAGCTTAGTGGCAGAGATTTGCCATAACCAATATTAAAATGACGTTAACCACATATTAATTGAATTAAAATTAGCTTAGTAAGACAATAATTACACAGTCTTAACTGGTCTTACTGATAGCGATTTCAGCTGTGACACCATTATAAATACTCAGTAACACCTGATCATGACAACTGGCTAAGCGATATGTCAAAAAAAGTTACGATCTATCTTCTATTTTAATTGGTTGAATTAACTCTTGTATTTATTATGCCGTCTTCTTTCTCCGTATACGCTCTTTAAGTGGAGTATATGGACACCATATACCACCTCCAAGAATTTTAGTCGACGCCAGTTTTGTTGTGCCTTCCCGGGTCATACCTTCTTCCCATAATTCCGTCGAATACATTCTATAGATAGTAATTAGCGGCTTTCTAGAACGCCGAAAATCGGGAGGCTTGGGAGTTATGTCAATATTCTTTTGAGGCATCCGCAATATGTGGCCAAGCCAGGTCCAACGTTACAGCTTCGCTTCGTCGGTAATTAGTCCTACTCTCAAATAAATAAACATCCCAAAGTGTATCGTACTATTTTTTCCTCTTCTTATACTTTCTCTCTATTGAGCATACTGGTCACAATGAAGCGCATCCAGAATTCCGCGTCATCTTCCATACACTTTGCAACTTAAGACTCCTTAAATCTCATTGTTTTCCACAACGCTGGGAGCTGGCTGGTTAGAAATTAAATTGTAGAATTAAAATTTAATTCACTTGTTCAAATATTTTTTTACTTATGGACTTTTAGTCCAAATTAGTTTATATCATAATTAAAATCTTACTTATTATTATTTCGTCATTTGCTAATCAATAAAATAATTAAAAAATATCGAATAGTCATGGATGTATATTGCATTACTGAAAAGTGAAGTTGCTAGACCTGGCTCAGTTATATACAGCGGATGCCTCAAAATGGTCTAACTTTCAAACCGACCAGTTTCCGTCGTTCTGGAAGGTCGCTAGATACTTTACATGGAAATTATTTGCCGGAATTACGGGATGCGGGCATGACCTGGGAGAACGCAAGAATATTGGCGAGTGATAGGTATCCTTGGAAGTGCATATAGAAGAAAAGAAGAAATGTTTTATGTAAGGTAACCCATCCACTGAGATACTTCAAATACAATATCATGGATTTATATTACGGGAGAAGTTAGTGTTGACATGAAGGTTGCTTTATCGATATTATAATATTATACATAATTATTATATGATGAAGTAGGTTAGTAACACTGACACACTGAAATTAATGTTGCACGATAATTTTATGTATAAAACATTCCGGCTTATTCCAGCTGCATAGTTATAACCTCGCACAATCAAGGCTACACGCTTTCAATACTAACAGATATTATCAGCAATGATTATATTTTTATTATCAGCCATTTCAAGGTAAAGGGAATGCATTTTGAGAATACTGGAAACGAATAGCGTATTGAGTAATCAATTACAATTGGATTTAACAATTTCCGATTTGAATATTTGAGTTTAGTTACAAGAATAATGAAATGAAATTCATAATGAAAACATTAGGGTATTGTGTATTATTATTCTCAGTGCATTCTTTCCAAAAGTTAAGGATATGAATTTCCAAAGTGATATCTTGATAGATTGTATTCCATGAACGTTGTGAGGACTTATCAAGCATAAAGTTTTGGTTATTTAATAGAAAAAATACTGCAGTCGCGTGACTTGAATCAGTGACATCCGGATTGGAGTCGTGTGCATTTATATAAACTCTTCTACGAGGTGACGAATTTTGATAGCCATACATTTTTAAAATTCGAAATAAAAATTAATTTATTAAGTGTAAGTAATTTATTTGCCGAAGTGGAGCGTATGGATCTATACAGTATGAATATGTCCGATCAGAATGTGGAATGTGAAGACATATATCCACATATTATTTTTCATGAGAATTGCTTGTCAAACACTTCCTTAACTCAATGGGCATCCAGGCCTGCATTTATGTTATTTTTTAAATCCAACAGATATGTGAATCAAGCCGCATTTCCCGGATGCCAGGGGCGCACGCTGTCTTCTACGCACTATACGATTTACGCTACCGAGAAGACAATGCATTGCTTGCTGTTTCAGGAAATAAAAATTTCGGAGTCTACCAATATTAGTGCTTTTAAATAGTGACGCATAAAAACATGTTATCATGATGCAGAACAATCAATAAAGAGTTTTTTTTATTTATGCCTACAAAAAAATATCTGCTTTTTTGATCGTTTCAAAAAGAATTATTCTATTCCTCTGTCAGCACATTTAATTTCTAGCAAACACGCCACGTAAAAACGAACACTTAATGAAGAAAAAATATGCGACATAATTGGACAAAGGATTCAACAACGGGAAGAAAGGCAACATACCCATTTCTAGATAGAAACCGAAGAAGGCTTCCATGATTAGCTTTAAACTGGAAGAATATCTACTCATTAAAATAAAAATACTCGTAGTCTTTTTAGTTAATCCGAAAATGCTGCATTTTTTTAAGACACGTCAATTTCTCTTGACGAAAACATGAAAATATGCCGCGATGGAAGTGTGTTACAATCGTCTTGAGAAAAGTGTTCTTTATTTTCATATTTGAACGTCTTCGGAAAATATGGTTTACATCTTGTAATTCGACACATACGTTAGTAAGATCATATGAAAAAGCTGTGATTATATCAATGCGACTACTTAAGACAGCGTTTCTTAACCTTTTTGAGCCACAGCCTAATTTAGGGTAATGGTTTTGGTTTCAAAATAATACGTACAAACAAAAAATTCAGTACGGGCTATATTACCGATTTTTGGACCTCCAAAACTGTTCCATTTATGTATGATAGATTATAGAGTATATTTTTATCTCCACTTATTAAATATGACAAGCAACCGAATTTGGGTCGAGGTTGAGAAACGCTGACTTACGAGTTGGGAAGTATGGTATGTAGTCGACATGGTCACTTCCATTTACTAGGTTCTTGAGATATTTAGCTAGGTGTATACTAATATACTTTTTTGGGACGCTTTTAAATTTTTGGTACCGCGTCTTTCACGATGTACAATAAATAATAAAGTCTCCAAAGTAACGCCAAGGTTTACTCGGGCAGCTGTTAACTTATTGCCGTTATTAAAGTCGTGGTAAAAGGGTGAAAGATCATTATCAACAAAGCACTAAGCCGGTGTTATTAAATTTTGAATGACACGGGGATTATTTTACAGAAAAGTTGGGCTCTCCGTGAAACCTGAACTCGAAACTGAAACTGAAAAAAAAAACACGCAGGTAACGTAACTAACCAGACCTTTAACAAAAAATATTTTGTGTAATATTTTTTTTAATAGATTAATCAATCACTGCGCCGTCACGTTCACTGTACGTAATTATTATATTGCCGAGAATTTACCAAATTAGTTATGTTTTCTTAAAGGTTATAAACACAATTCAATTGTGACGTTACTGATCGATTCGCTTCGGTTAAAAATGAAATGAAGCCGAAACCCTTCTCACATCAAAAATCCCAAGAGATAGGTAGAATTAAATTCAAACAGACATTCTCTGATTCTTTCTGTCAATATTTCGGCACTTTATTTGCCAACCCCATTTTATTGTTTAATATAGTTGAATGTAATTGTGATTCTAAATAATTCATTAATAATTAATAAGCTGATATATCACTACAAAATTTATTTTGTATAGACATACCCAAAATCTTAGTAATATTTTGAATGGATTGAGAAAATATAGAGAAGAGTACAGTAACTATGATACGATAATGTTTTCCTTAAATTTTTAAAGACCATTTTTCTACAACCATAAATAAATTAACACTGTAAAACAATCACACATTAAATCAAGTACAGATCAAATAGTTTGTTTTTATTCTCATAAGAAAATATTTCTCTGAGATTGCGATGTATTAATTCAGGTCCCCTTGGTGGATTGATCCAGCATTTTTTTCATGCTTTGGGTCCTGCCTGATAATCTTGTCCGCCAGAATTGCGTAGTATATATATTTTTCGGTATATTGTACGTATTACAAACTAAAAGAGCAAAGCTAAATATATATTTTGTATCATAAATTGTTACGAAATAATGCTTTGTTATCAGGGCCACCGAAGCGAGCTAAGAAATCGTAAGGTCAAGGATTTATTTCGGTTGGCGGGCAATTTTACAAACAGGTTATCCGCATTGGTGTAATGACTTTAGCAGCATAAGATGATTTAATATGTTTATAAAAAAAAATCACTATGAATAGATTTTGCGTCTCAAGATTAGACACCCTTTAGGTTTAGTACTCATAATAATCGAATAAAAGTTACAAGCACTGGTGTATTAATATATCAAGCGCCGCATGACTCCAAATTAAGAAGTAATAATTCTGAGCGACATTTTTATTTCATTTTCCTTACAGTTGATACAACTGTACGAAAGACTACGAGTTTTTGATCATTTTTTGTTACAGTTGACTTGAATTATATTAATATATTAAATTATATTGTTTTAGTTACGGTCTACCCGACTATACCCAGTCCAAACAAGCATTTCAAACCTCACGAGTTATGCAACTGTCTTATTATGATTTTTTTTTAAATAGTACCGATTTCGTCTATGTTTAAAGGTTTGCTTTCCCACATTTCTTTGAACTTTGGCGTGTTCTTGGTTTAATTCTTTGAATTATTATAAAATCGTCATCGACATTAAAAGGGGAAAATTACGTAATCCACACAGAATAAATGTTAAAGATGCGCAAAAAATATGTATTCAATGATTTTGGGCTGAAGCAAAAAAATTAAATAGACACACTCTTCGAATGCACGAAGATTAAAACTGGTATTTTAATTACCCAATCTGATATTAATTTAATAATTTCAATAAGAAAAATCAATGTGGTAGAAGTCTCTTTGCAAATATTGCAGGCTATCTTTCTTTCAAACATAAAAGCTAACTTTACTTAATTTGGCATTTAGCTTATTAAGTGGTATACGAAAAAACAAATAAAAATAACTAAAAAAATCATTAATTCCACTTGAAATTTGGAAATAATACGCGTTATCATACTAAACATATATAATGTATTCTATCGATATGACTATGCACGTAGAATGATAAAGCTCATACTAAAGTAAAAAGGAGTACTTTGATCTAAGGCTAAATATTATATTATTACTCTCACTTCAGACGGAGCATATAAACCTTGCGTAATATACAAAACGGTGACAAGTTAAGAGCGCGGGCATCAAAGTAGAACCGCTACTTTGTACTTGTGTAAATTGATGTGATAATGATACTGACAAAATACATGTTTACTCTTATTATAAACACATCTATCGTATTTTTTTCTGTACATACATTTACATTCTGTCGTGTTTGCATATTAATACAATTTAAAGAATTGCAGAATCAACAGTTAATAAAAAACCGAAAATAATCACTAAGTGACAATTCTTATTTTGTTATTATTCAACTAACGAGACGCCAATAAAGAAAATTGTAAAAAAATATTTACTCCCTGGATTTAGATTAGTCTAAGTATTGCTTAAATAAGAAAACCATAATACCAGTATATGTTTAAACTTGGGACCAGTGCTCGGTCTAAGCTGTGCCACAAAATTTAGGATTTTTTTCGGAATTGGATTGAAAATTGGAGGGTTCTATTTAAATTTAGATCTTGCCCTATCTGAAAATTTCTACTTTCATACATTCGTCCTAAATTTGATAGTTTACTTAGGTCCTGCACCATCTTATAAATTCTACTTTCGGGATTAAAAGATTAAAGACAGGGTAAATGTCTTTTAAAAAAGGTTTTTACTTTTCGAATCACAATGTACATAACTAAATACACGTACTTTTAAAAGGAATCAAGCTACAAATGCCGAGTTATTATCGAATCCCAGATCAAGATTTTGAAAAAAGAAAGATCTACCAAATTTGCGTTCAGGAAAAGGGAATCAAATTTCATGCATAGCATTATTATTCTTCGAGGGTTAATTCCTTTTGCCTAAACATATCGATATATTTATACCACTGTTGAATAATAAGCTTAAATTAAAAAAATTCCACCATCTTTTCTCTACGAAATTTTCATAAATTTCAACGTGAATTTTAAAATTTTCTACGCCCTATTCGATTGTGTACAATTCAATAATTTAACCTCAACGTTTACCAACGACAGCAAATATAAATATATACCATACTTTTGCCGTAAAAAGGGCGGTAAATTTAAAATGTCACCTCATTTTTGACCACACTATATTTAAATAATACTGGTATATTGGGTCGAGTAACGTAGTTTCTTGTTTCAGACAAACTACCTTCACTTTATACTCGGTGGATTTAATGCGATGTTATTAATCATAATAATACATAACTATAACCTAAAACTCATGGTCCCCTAACAAAGGTCTTCGGTATTGTATTGACCTCAAAGGGCTCATTATATTCAGAAAATTCAGTAATTGCCTTAACATTTCGCAGAAAAGTTGCGCCCAATTTTCTTGACCCTAGAGTACATACGATTGTGTTACCGTTACATAATATAAATTTATTCGAACGATGATAAAGTTGACTAAAACACGATAATTTTCATGTTTAGTGCGATGAAATATAGACTATCGTGATGTTATATAACGAACCGAAAACATGACACAATATTATTATATTCACGTCTTTCTGTTTCTAAAAATACGTAAGATGTAATCGTTAAAATATCACACAATGACATGTTCGTGACGTTTTTACTTATCTAGGTAAATACAAAGAAAACGTTTTTTTAATGTTATACGTTAAGGCTATGGTACACTAACGATAGAATTACGCCTACAGCAAGATCGCTGACCGACGCGAGAGATCGCGTTCAGTGTTCCAGAGTCTTAAGTGTTTAAACTGACACTTGTTATTTATCAATCATGTTACAGAGCAAAGCTGTCAACATATTATTTTAAATCCTGTAATTTACACTAACAAAAAAAAAATACAATCTAATATAGCTCAAACAAGTGTTTGCCAGGAGATCACTGATAAAAATACTTCTATGCATGTTCGACAGCTTTACTAGTCTTACGTTAACTTACAAAATTACTTACTTCATTTACAAAAAAAAGACAATCGAATGAATAAATTTAGGTATCACATTTTGCTTGGAAAGAAAATTTTCACGTAAGTAATTAGATGATTATTGTTAACTGATAGCTTTGCAGGATCCAAGATCTCCGAAGACATCCGTAGTACTGGATCCTGCTTGTATCTTTTCCGACCGGTGGGATTCCGGCGACCTGGAAGACCGTTGGGTACTATCCACAGGATTAAATTAAAGGATGCCGGTATGACTTGGGAGGATGCGAGACGGCTGGCAGGTGACAAAGAATCCCGGAGGCATCATGTAGTGGTCATATGCTCCACATAGGGAGCGGGTATGGCAAAGAGAGAGCTTTAGTTCAAGTCGTTTGCGATCATAATTTATTAAAGCTTTGATTATAAAATATAAATTTGCAGTACGTTCCATTAAAATTTAACGGAACTTACTTACATATTTATGCGAATGAAACAACACACGTTTTTTTAACACTCAATCAATATCCCATCCACACATGAAATAAAGTTTCAAACACCTCAAACGTCATTAAAAGCGGATAAAATCGGTAGTGATGACGTCAATATTTAGGAAAAATTAAGATGTATTGACTGTCGTTTACTAAAACAAACACAAAAATTTCTTTACCAAGATTTTATCTGATAAGCATGGCATGTTGAAAATATTGTTTCAGTTAGTATTCTGTACGTGGACCAAAATAATATATAATATTGGCAGATTTCTCAAGGGTTTGCCGTTTAACCTATTGAGAATCCAGTCCTAAAATTTAAAAATTCTCTAAAATAATGAGTGTCACATAATTATGAATTGGATGTTTCAAAATATATATGTAATAAGTTAAGCTATATTCGTAATAAAAGTACAACAACACTAGGATATTAAGTTTTAATGTAAAATTAAAAGCAACCTCGCGAAAATCATGTAACGAACAGCTTAATAGCAGTATCACGTAAAGAGAAAAAAAAATACACGAGTCGCGATAGCACGTTTGAATTTCGGGAAATAAACATAGAAAAATGTGTGTGTGTTTATGTGCAGGACGAACAAATAATGTTAATTATTGTGTTTAAGACTTCAATACAGTGGTTGGAATTATTCGTAGTTGGACATACAATATTGTTCGCGGATATATCGAGATATAGAACAGTGTAAATAACGTTCAGTGAATGCAATACACTCGCAAGAAAAAATACAATTCGTGAGTATAAGAAGATTTAATTATTTACAATTTAGAATTTTAGTTAATTTATTTGTTGCATTTAATAAGCGATATTAAAAAATATCACACAAGATATCATCACAATAGTGTAATTAATATTGAATAATGAATTAATAATTCACATTATATTATCAAGTGTTTACTATAATCGATAATACAAATTGATGGCTGCTTGGAATGGAATGATGATCTTGAAACTCATTGGCAGGATGCCGATACCAAAATTCAAATAAAAAATATACAATATATCGGATTTTATATTGAAAATTAATGTGTACTTTTAAATGTGTTTATTGTTTCACGTATTTAATAAATTTGACAAGATTCGTGAAAAAAGTTCTGATATAATAATGAAAAAAAAACGGATTTAAATCTCTTCAACAAAAAGCCGCATTTGCCCATTCCTGATATATACACTCTTATATGTGACAAAAAAGTACTTTTATATCTGCTCTGGAAAGGAAAATGGTTGTAATCGTCAGTTCTACAGTTATCACAATGTATTCAATTTAATACACGTTCTTTCAAAAGCATGTAAGCTGCAAATATCGAGTTAGTATCTAAATTTTGTAAGTTAGAAAAAAGGATGACATGTGAAACTTGCGACCACGGAAAAGAACTTCAGACATATCAATTTTGTTGTTTTTTAAATAACTTATTAAATTAATATCATATTGGGTAAATAAAACACTAGTGTTCGTTTTCATGCAATTCAAGGTTGTGTCATCTTCATTAAAAATCATTAAATAAACGTTTTTTTCATAATTTGTTCTATGTGGATTATGTCCTTTTTTATAATTTCTTTCTAAAGTCGCTATACACTTTTTAATCGATTTGTTACCCACGTTATTTTATGAGTATTTATAGTAAATAATTTATCACACGCTCGATTGCTTGTCTTTAAGTTACGTCAACAAAGTTAAGCCAATGCCATGGAAAAAAGTTATTAAAGGCACTATTTCTGATAGATAAAATAATGCGCTTAGATAAAATTTATTGATAATATCACTTGAATACTTGCATATGTATATCTATTTTATTCAATTATTGCGGTAATTTTCAAATATGAATTGAGTTGTAACTAATACACACTTGAGATACACAATATTAACCTTGATTTTCAATATAACGACCGATGACAATATCAAGTAAATGCTTTTATGACTTGCGTCTATACAAAACCGTTTTCATATACGAATCAATCAACGTCCTAATCGATAAATATAGTGAAGTTTTTGCAAATATTATAACATCTTATACTGCATGAACAAAGACATTATTTACGATCTCGGTTACGCGTGTTTTTGTGGGTTATGATACAATTATTTTTAGCACGAAATTCATTGATTTAAAAACCGCCAATGATAAACAAATCGCAAGCGGTTTGAGTTACAGTATTAGAAAACTTTCTGAGAAAAATACAATGTATTTATGTACAAAAATAAAAGCCACATAAAGATCAATTCACGAGTATGCAAAGTAAAAGCAAATAGAACTTCATGGATACTATATATCTTTGTCAAAAAATAGTCAGAAATAAATCTGCCAACCATTCCGAATTAACGTTATGTTCTGGAAAATTAACAATTGTCCTGGATATAACAAATTTAGTCAGGTTTTCTTATTTTTCATCTGTTATCAAATCGTTACCGAAGGCACATTTCTAACAACCGAGGAAGGAGGACTCTTTCCTGTTCCCTCCCTCGATTTGTTATTTATTAAATAATCCTTACTCTCTGAAGTAATTAATATAATTAAATCGATTATTGATGTTCAATATGCATTATAACCAACTTGTATGGCACACATTATGTCCTGCATTATTTTTTTAAATATTAGGCAGCCTTAAAATTTAAGTGTCAAATAACATTTACATATACAGTTATTTACGCTTTTCAAAAGTATTACAGTATATTATTATCATAATATGCAAACAACTCAAAATTATTACGAAATTGCGGTTTTTTTTGTACAGAATGACTAACAGTTCCCAGTTGAACCGGACGTTCGCGTGTTAGCTGACCCGTTACGACCCAAAATCGAAAGATCGACATAAAAATATTTTTTCATGTTTTTTAAATACTTATTTTTATTTATGACTTAATTTACCGGCTTGTGAGAAATTCACTGTACCATGAAATCAAATTAAAATTTAACCAACGCTAACCGGATAAGCTACTACTACAACAATAAATACCTGATATGCGCAAAAAATACATATTGCTGAATAAACACGAACATGCAGTGTGGTCGGATAAAAAAATAACAAATTTATATAGAAGTGGCTAAAACAACAGCTAGTTGTTATTTTATTCTACGGACGTGACAATAGCGGGATATTGTACATTAACTCAAGATTTTAAATTTTTTTAGCATTATAGCAGAGATAGTCAACTTGTTTAGGACTGTGGTCTAATAGTTTCTGAAACTTTCCGATCAATTTATTTTAACTTATTAATCTGAATACTTTTTTGCCAAGCAGATAAATAATAGATTTTAAGAATATTTATTACGTAACAATAAAAAGAAAATGTACTTGATCCAGAAAAATATAGCGGTAAGATTGCATTACCTTCAAAATTATATCCGCCAAATTCAGGGATTAGTTAAATAGAGTATTTTTGTTGTGTTTTACTATCGCAATCGATACGAAAATGCCGATTCACATACATATATGGATCCAAAATATGAATTCAAAAACAGTATAAATAAATAGATTATTAATTAAAAGATTGTAAACTGTAATCAAATGCCTTAGTATGTGGATAACGGCAATGTGAAAACATATTTTGACAGATTATTTTTCACGAGAATTGCTTGTCAGACAATTGGTCAATCCAATGAGCAAAATTTAAATCAATAACTATTACCTAAGAAGTGACTGCGAATATTTCGCTTCCATATATACCGGGTTATAGGCGATTGATTTGATGGCCAGCCCCATATTGAATTTTAAAATTAACGGTTCATATCATGATAATAATGTACCTGTCAATACAAAATTATACTAAAATAGCCAGTGACGTTTAAATTGTTTTAAATTTAAATTGCCAGTGAGTGCCTACCCTACGTCGATAATATGAATATATGAGAGATGACGAAATACTGTAATCACTTGTTGTTAATTAATTACAGGGGTGCCATTTGTAAAACATGCATAAATCGATTGTAATGTATTTTACGATACTCAAAAGATGAAAATACAAAAAAAGCATATCGCATGTTTTATAGGAATTGTATTTTTATTTTTTGACTGTGTTCACCGTTCTCTGTCTGATGTGTTTTTGTATTGTGGGGATACCCGCATATGTGTAAATGTAATTTATTGAATTATTTATTGGGTGATTCAGAATCAGAAATAGATTATGGAAATGGCCATTCGTATGTATTCAGTTCTATTCGAAAACCAGTAAATAAATGAGATGCTAATTTGATAAACATATTCAAATATTTAAATGAATGGTATTCACACGTAAACATTCATGTATGTATAATATATTAAATCAGTTAAATGTAATTTAACTCACATTTTAAAGGTAATGGTTTCTTTCGAAGCAGTACGTAAAGAACAGCTACTAAGAAATACTGATTCTATTACTACAGTAGGAAGTAGATATATGTACAAGGAATATTAAAAGAAAAGGCTGAACTTGATCTTGACCTGGTTTATTGAAAATTTAAAGATTAATACTATATATTATGAAGACGTATCTTGACAGATATCTTCCACGAGGTGTTACTGTAAGGCAATCGGTCTACACGGTAGGTATTTATTTCTACATTTTTATAAATAAAAAATTCCTTCTGTGCCAAAGCCCGAGCTTTTCTCAACTTGAGTACTGAGAAGTAAAAATATATTTGAAATTCAGTTAGATTTGATGAGATATTTAATTTAAAATAATATAATTCAAAAGAATAAATAATAATTGGTACTTACGAAGTATGTACAAAAAAAAAATATAGAAAAAAAATTTACTTATGACTAATGGATGCCACTTTTTAAATATTATTCAGTTTTATGATAGATACGTAAAAACAATTTTTGTGGTCAAAACTGTGTAACAAATCATTATTACAAACCTCGTTAACGTAGATTCGGATAGTAATACACTAATTAAATCATCTTTATTAAATGCAGATGAAAGAATCCAAAGTTTAATATACTTTCTATGCGCGGTATACTGGTATTCATCAGAGGCAAGGCACGTTGGCGTTACCTGGGAAAATGCTAATTTGGCCAAAGATAAAGACAGATATTCTTGAAAGCGTCGCATGATGTCCCTCCATTTAAGAAGTGGATATGAAAAAGACAAACATAATAGATTTTTTAATTGACTACATTTGATATGTTATGTATCCCTATAAAATTCATACAGCTATGAACATAATATTATATTTCTGTGGGCAATACGTGAATCCAGAGGAGGTAGCTGTGGTAAAAAATATTCGATCATAGATAATTACGTAGCGTTACCTCATCACGACTACTGATGAAGTTGTTCGCAACAAAGCATTGTAGATATTTAGCCTTGTCACTAGTTTTAATTAAACAATCTAATGTATCAATTAGAGAAGTGGTGTTATTTTTTGTTGACTAGTTAATAAAAAGACGCACGCGATCTATTTTCTATAAGACTATTGAAGCCAGTTAACAGTATTTTCAACGAATACAAATTTAATCCATCGGCCTTATTCCTATAAACAAAAGACGTTGTGACCTAGAAGTGAACTACACGGCAGATCAACAGGTTTGCAAATCATTTTAGTATTATATATAAATTCGCGAGAAAAGGCGATAGCGGTTGGAAGAAAATACAGTTCGTATCAGTCTGATGAATCAAAAGTGTACAATAATATCATTTTCTCGGCCGTCGGTTTACCTAATGCTGCAATTATTATATGTACTGGCAGATGTAAAACATCGATTAAACTTTTGTGCGTTACACAGCTGGGAATACAACAACTAGCTCATCTCATGGAATTGCGAATGTAAACATAAGTAGTGCATTGGTAAATTATTATTGCCATGCAACGCGATTGGGAGTTGTAATCATTAATATGAATATTTCGTTGTTTTTGTTTCCAACGCAATAAATTGCACAAAAGTAATTGATAAATATAAGACGTCGCGGGATTAATAAACTATTATATACTTCGCCAAATATATTAATTGAAATTGTCGCGCGTGTTAAATTTAAATTGTTTGTGACAGTGATGAAATATTGGCTATTAAATGGTTGCCATGGATGGTTAACAAGAATGAATTAAACAGAGACGGGTGCGTTACGAAGAACACGAATCATTCGAGAAAAATACATTTCGATTATTAGTTTCGAATGGAAATTGTTGAAAATCTACCTCGTTAACCCTGTGCCCTACGTTGTCGGAGCCCCATCGTCCTCTCAGTTCCCGCCATTGCAGCAAATGTGACAAAGGAATATGCGGTAAGTGAGGCATGTGCGGCAAATGCGGCATGTGGGGCAAGTGAGGCAGATGCGGCCTCTTAAGGACGGTCCTCGGCGGACGTCGCGGGGTGGTCGGCGAGGGAGGCGCCGTCAACGACATCCTCCTCTGCGGCTTCTCCAGTTTCTTACGAAGTTCTCCCCTGAGCGCTTCGAGCTCGCAACCGCCGTCGTCGTCCTCTTCGTCGTCTAGGACGATATCCTCGGAGAAGTTATCCTCCGCGGGGACGCTTTCGAATTTCCCCGCGTCCACGCGAGTCGCCGATCTCGACTGAGTTTTGCTGAGCAGCCTGGAGAACGGACGCAGAAGAGTCCTATCGATGGAACCCGACCGCGCAGGAATGTCATCGTCCAGGGTCATATTCAACAGACTCCTCGAAGCTTCCGACATGTTTACGCGATATTTTACCACTTACACTGTGCACAAAAATAAAAACGATTTCAAAAGAATTCTTTACATTTATTCTTATATCTTAGAAACGTACAATACACAAACACTTAATACATAAAAAGCGTAGTAAAAAAATAAATACACACAATGTGTAAAAACATTTAGGAAGTCACATTTCTGAGTCGCGCGTAACCGATTCACTCGAAGATTTGTTAGCAATTGCGGTACTGTCACAATAGGTTACCTCGGTCCGCGAAGTGCGAAGTCGGAATACGGAGGATCGGACGGCGAGAGCGTGCGTCGGGCGCACTAGACGCGAGGCCGCGCCAACCGAAAGAACCGGCGGCGATGTTATGACACGGTAAACACAAACCATGCGGGTACAACAAAAACGCGATCAATCCCGCCAGTATCGCGGACTCCACTGAACACCCGCCGCTCATTCACTCTTCGAGGAATAGCGCGAGTGATAACTTCGCGTGCCCGATAAAAAAATACAAGTTTTTTTTATCGTAGCGGTGTGATTACAGATAGTTCATTTTCCGCAACGGAAAATCCTAATGGCTTGCAGAAGTCATGTGAAAAAAAAGTGACACGAGTGCGAAGTATTCGCTGCAGTCAGTGCAGGTAACCATATTTCTCCTAAGTTTACTAATCACACCAACATACAACGGATGATGAATAATGGCATACATTCCGAGTAGTTTATTTTAAAATAATTACTCAGAATGATTCATATTTGATAAAATATTATATACAGCGAATCTCGCAACAAATAACAGTTTATTACTGCAAAGAATATCTTGTTTCATTTTGAATTGGTTTTGTATTGTTGGGAAATATAATAGATAGAAAAAAACAGTATTTAAATTGATTTTTATATGTATTGTTTACTATATTCGCTTGGAAAGTGGAGCATATGGAACGACACAACGTGGAAACATGTCTTGACACATTATTTTTCTCACAAATCGCAACCCAATGGGCATCCGGTCCAGTATTTTTGTATTTTTTAAAAATTTGACAGATGTGGAAATCGAGCCCACATTCCCCGGATTGCAAGGCGCGCACTCTAACCTCTACACTACCATTAATTGTATATATTACTCACTCATTGAATACAATAGTGTTGAAAATATAAAAAGAAATGATATTTTTTGTCATTTTTACGGACATAGTCGACTTATGTTTTTCACTGCAAATTTATTATTTATTTACAGCTAGCTTAATAATATACCGTTCGTTGACGGAATCTAACTTTCAAATCTATTTTCTGAGAAATTTTGTTGCACTCAGCAAGTGATATTTTTTTCTTTTCTTTTTTTTTTCATAGTACACGAAGTGAACGTGGATTTTGATTATATCTTGCCATCGCGTATACTTAAAAACGTTAAAAATAATTTTTGAATCATTGTTTTATTCGTGAGAAACTTCAAAGTAAAAGTCCATCAGAAATATCGTCCGAGTTCAAATATCGTATTCGTACAGCAATAGGTGTTAAAGTTCTGAGATTCCTGCACCCACGTCTTCAAAATCCGGAACGTATAAAAACGTTATCTTGTTGGCGTACGTCTAAAAGAATAGTTTGATGTTGAAATGCGTCACCATACAATAATGTGGTCGATGAAATGGGCCAGGTGCCGTGAGAGTCAATCTCTACTGAATAAAAATGCCCTGATAAAATATCAACGGAGTGAATCTCCGTAAACGAATAAATAAATTATATTATTTACTGTACACGACTTATTTCGATCGATTGTTTAGCGAGATGTTTTTTTAAACCGATGGTGGAAAAATAGCGCCCACTCGTCTTAAAAATAATGTTGAATCGATAAAATGTTCAATCTGTTAGAGAAGCTTCGTCGTAAAAGCACCGACTGTTTAGTACTGAGATAGTTTTATATATTTGGCAACGGGTAAAGTTTTGAGCGATCAGTTTTGGAAATTTACTTATGTGCATTCATTAGGCGAAATATAAATCATATTTCCGACAGTGAATTAAAAGAAATAAAACGTTATAATATTGATATAATACATTCGCCGAACTCCCTATAAGATTATACCAATTTGTAATATAGAATTTATAATTCCATTGATATATTAACAATTTAAAAATAATTACACTAAAATGTACGCATACATTTTTAAAAATTATTATACATTGCACTGATTAAATATCCTGGCTCATACAACGAACAACAAAACAAATAATCGAATTATTCGAATTAAATCGATGTGTTGCACATTTCGTGTATATTCTGGTACCATTATCCCAATATGTTATGTATTCGAAAGAAAGAGAAGACAAAAATTCCTAGGCGTTTATTCAAGGTTTATAAAATATGAGAAATATAATATGATACTATACAGGTGAATCCCGTTTTTACGTGCCCGGAATACGCGTTTTCCCGCTTTTCTCGTGCAGTTACTGCAATCTTATAATATTTTAGTATATTGAGTACCGATGTTTACGTTTTTATTTCCCGCAATTTAAGTTTTGAATATTTAAAATTAGCTTAGGCAGCACATTTAAGTAAATGCAGCGATTTAAAATCTTGGAAATGCTTATTAGGATGCAGAATATGTGTGCATTTTTCTACACACTGCTAAGTTTAGTTTACGGAAGATGAAACAATAGAAGATGTTACGGAGCAATAAACCATTGATGGCTGGGGCTAGTATTTTTGATGAATCTTTGCAAAGTTATTCGAATCTTGACTATAATGTGATGACATCGGATGAAGTCGTCGATATAGTGGACAATCCACGAGAAATTGTACGATGGTAAACTTTTCGGCGAAGAAGAGGTAAACTCGATCCATCCAATTCTAACAAAAAGGAAACCATGAAGGATATCGAGGACCTTAAAAGCTATTTCACTAGCATTGAAGACGTACAAGACGAAATCTTGAAATTCATAGAACTTTATGTAAACATCATTAATATATATATCAGACAGCGTGATTTGCCAAATAAACAATATTTTTAAATTATTATAAAGAAATCCTTCTACGAGGTCGTTATTATTGTCTGTTTTTCAATATCATGTTTTTTTTTTATTACGTTAATACAAAGTAATTTCCATGAAACGAAATTTAAAACGAAGTGTTTTTATACAACGTATAAGCGACATTATCATCATCATTATTGTTTTCGCATAACAAGTATAAATTACTTCCTCGAGAACGAATCTTTGAACAATTATTAAAACTATGTCTCTGACATCACAGCCAATCCACGATATTATTACATATCTACGATGTCGTTTAAATTCGTTGAATGAAAATAACTTAAAAATATATTTACATTTTTTCAAAAATATTCTAATTTTCAAATATTTAGAAAAAATATAATAACACATTGTACAAAATCACCATTTTTTTTTCATTTTTCAATCAATATATTTTTAATAGTTAAAAAAATACATTTCCAGTTCCCCAAGCCCCAGATGTACAAAAATACATTATAAATATACACTACATCTTTCAGAAGACAGAAAGGAAAATCATTATAGTTCTAGTGTCATTCCATTTAATGCTCGATTTGAGAGTAAGTAATTTTAAAATTGTGGAAACAAAGCTCTTTATCATTCTGAATAACCTACATCTAAAAGAAAGAAGTTACAGGTCGACCTACTCTAAATTCAAAGAATACATTATGTCTTATTTTTATTAACTCACGATGATAGTTTAGTACTCGTTATGTCTACTACTAAACATTGATTTTGTCTTTTTTAAACGAGAAAACGAAGATTGACAAGCGAAGCGAAAGAGGTCCTGGTATTCTTAGTATTGATAAATAATTACTCATGTATACAATTATTTACGAGAGGTTAGCGTGTGCGCCCCACATCTGGAGAGTACTGGTTCGATTCCCATATCTGCTGCTATAAAAACGAAAATGCAGAACTAGATTTCCATCGGGTAGAGCAACTCACGTGAAAAATAATCTGTCAATAGATACGCCCACATTACGGAGATCCATATACTCCAATGTGCAAGTTATTGATCGTTGAAAATATGTAAACAGATGGTTGAAAAAACTTGTTGCACAGAGGCGCGTTCTTTCCACGGCGCGGCACCTTATATGATCCGGTTTTGGAGTGAACATTGTAAAAAATACAAGTAACAGAACAGTTTAAGTTTCAATATCCGGTAAATATTTTTGAATAATACAGAAATATGAATTCGCTATTCAGTGACACAAAGATCAATGTACGCGTCTCACTTATTGATTTTAAGTTTTAGTATCTGAACTAATACATTGCTCTAATAAAGAAGGTTTGACAGTTATCCGATTCGAGCATACATTTTTCTCGATTTTTGGTCGTTGGGTGTGACGGGGGCCAACATGTGCAATCATTTTCACCGGAATGTCAAAAATCGATACGGAGCGACGACGAAAGTTCAGCGTTATCTAAGTTAGGTGTACTATTTAACGATTTCTGAACAATATGGCTTCACGCCAGAAGAATAATGCTACCATCATACAGTTTGGAGAAGAAATTAACAATTCTAAAAGGGCCTTGATCTGTTTGGAATTTAAAATATACAAATTAATGTTATAACCATGGTTGATATGATACGATATCGATTATTCTTTGTATTAATAACGTTGAATATTAATCCAGAAATAAGTAATCTGAAATATACACGGTTCAAAGTTACTGAAAGGCAAATATCGTACTATATTCTAAATTGTATGCTGTTTTCACAGATGTTCAAATATTATATACATAAATATTATCATGTTGATATGATCATTATGGCAGATACGTTACGACATTTTTTACGTTTCATTGAAATACAAATAAGTTGAAAAGATTTTTAGATAATAATGCATCTTTATAATATCAAATTTTGATACTTATTCTGAAAGTGTTAATTAAATGCTCATACAAACTTAAATCTTCAAATATTTTAAAACACGCCCTGGTGTTTTAAAATATTTTGAAAAAACGGTATAGATGATTTAAAAGCTGTTCAGTAAATCTCAAATATAACAATTATGTATAACACAATAATGCGCTGTGAGCATTGTAGGATTTACATTATGAATGTGTTTATTTGTATTGTTAATTTTGATTCGGTGGTCGAGTTGGCAAACGTTTGCGATCGTTAATCACACGGTACCTGAGGTCGCGGGTTTAAAACCTACAGCATATAAATTATTCTTAAATATATGCCAGACTACCTAATAAGTTGACCAATTGGATAACAATGAATATGCGGAAAATGAACAGTTTGTCAAACCAAAATTTTTTTATTTACATTTTGAGCTATATTTTTTAATTGAATGTAACTTAAATACTAATTACTTGCATACTTTTGAAGTTGGCAGTGCTTAACGTCTTTTAAATCTCCGTAAACAAAATAATGTATTCAGCATGCCAAACTCGACTCATGGACCACACATATATTGTAATTAGTAATAATTACAAAGTATAATATTATTATTGTAGATTATTTTGTCCAGTCAGTGTTTTCCACAGCTTTGTATTGATTTAATATACGTAACAGTGTTTTACGTAAGTGGATGGAAGGTCACGTTTGAAATAATTTAGTCCACTGTCGTGGCTAAATACGAGTGGACGACTACCAATATAACAATCAATTTTGATTAGTATTAATCATTACGAATTTAAAGCGTTAACAGAGAATAACTAAAACCAATTGTGTCTAATAATACATTTAAAATTCTTCACATTTCAGTTTAACCGAATATTTCGTGGCTAATTTATTGTTTCTGTTGTCTTTTTATAATATTTTTTTCACAATGTCCGTTAAGAAAGTGATGTGCATATATGAATTCCCGCAATGTGAAGAGATGTCTCGACGGATTATTTTTTACCGGAACTGGTTGCCAGAGAATTAATTGTTCAACCCAATTGTCCAGTCCTACATTTCAGATTTTAAAAAATAACTTTGCTGTCGCAATTGCGCACTGCTCGGTATAATATTGTAAGAGATGTTTTGGGCAGTTTTCTTAGTAATTTATTTTGTAAGTAGATATTGGCGGAAAGATGCGCCGATGTTAAAATTGAATTTACCGCCACGGTGGCCGAGTTGATAGTGACAATTTAAAAATGTAAGACCAACTGCCTTATTGGTTAAATCATTGCCAGATAATCAATTCTTGTTCAAGACTACACGTCGAGGTGAGTGAGTTTAGAAGGATTTTATTGTATAAATTTCTAAAATGGAATCTACTGAACTCTCTCAGTGGAACGTCAAACTTTTCTTACTCAAATTATCTCTTTATTTTATTTGGTTTTTTGTATGTACAGTGTACTCTCGATTATCCGGGTGCGATTTATATGGTTTAGAGATTATGTGTGCTAAGTGTTGAAATAATATTTTTGTAAATAATTGAATTATAGGAATTTATAAAGATTCAGAAATAAGTTTATTTACCCATAAGTATGTTTAGAAAAGTAAACGTTAAATTTACCACGGATAAAAAAGCTTTATAATGAATGAAAAAAATGTTGCTGCGACAGCTAAAAAAAACGAGAAACCAAGAATTCTGGAAGTATTATAGTAATAAACAAGTAAGTAGCATAGATAATCGAGAGTTCGGTGTATATTTAATTTATACTCTCTTGTTATCTAGCATATCGGATATAGAAATGAAAAATGACGTAACCCACACAGAATAAATTTTACAGAAAGCACAAAAAACGTCTATTAACGATTTTGGGCCAAAGTCAAAATATTAAATAGATACAACCTTGAAGAGCACCAATACTAAAACTGATGTTTTATTTACTTAATCTGATAATGATTTAATAAGTTATTTAATAAAAACCAATAAAATGAATGTGGTGGGAATTCCTTTCACTGACTCTCCTTATTTCAAACGTAAGAGCTAAATTTAAATACTATTTCGTCATTTATGACTAACGTCCTTTTAATTCGTGTATTATGTTATATAAACTTTTATTATCGAAAAATCTGTTTTGAAAAAAACTTAGGGGTTACATCAGTTTCCCTTTCTACAGTCGACGTGATGTCTTTTACAATGAAATACCTATTCGCATGCCATGTTGTAAATTCCTAGAACATGTAGTTACGATCGTAATGTTCTCAACAGGTTCGATACACTAAATAAATGAAATGTTAATAATCTGTATTGAGTTTAAAGATAGATTGACAGAAACTATCAATTCGGATGCCAACTGTTAGAATTAAACAAACCGAAGGCTTTTGGCAATGTTATCTCATGTAACGACTTTGGTTAAATAATGATAAGGATAAGAATTGCGGTTTGCTTCAATAATAGTATTTAAAAATAGATTCCGTGTCGGCCCATAACGATTTTACTCCGTTTGCCGAATCTTTTCATCCAATAAAAGCCATATTATAAAAACGACCAGAATTTTATTCCATACGATGGGATACATTAAAGCATATCTAAAAACCGCCTACATTTCAGATTAATTTAAGTCATAATGGACCTATAATAATAAAAATGATTCATTACACCATAATGAAAGTCAATTATTCACCATTTCCGCTCTAAAAAGTTCTTATAGATCAGTCTGAACATAAGTAACCACATTTTTTAAGACGACTGATAGTTAGCAATTCACTCAACCCCAAAATTTGGCTTACAATATAGATGAATAATTTGAATACGATATGTGAATTTTAATCTAGCTAAAGACTCATTTACACTTATCACTTCTAATGTTCATCTTGGAATAATTCATTTAAAGTGATAAATGTAAATTGCCTTTCAATTTCGTTTTATCCAAAGATGAGCGGTATTGATCCCCTACTAACTTTTGATGAAAGCGACATTACACAAACCGATAAATCATCTGGCTAGCGCTAGACGCTAGAGCAAGCTTCGGCAACCTATGAGCCGCGAGTCACCAAGCGAAACATTTGATAATTTCAAGTGACTCACTTGAATTGCAAAAGTAAATTATAAAATATAAGGAGACTAAATATAAATCAGATTTGATAACGAAAAGAAGGTGAAAACTTCATAAATAAATTTTGATTTTTATGTTCAATGTCTTATTACAATTATTTTTCAATAAAATTTGTTTTATCATTTACTAAAAGATTTCCCCCCCTTGATTTTCCTTTTACCACCCGCCACAAATTCACACCTACTGTGGCGTAACGAGCACGAGGCGCTCTTGCAAGTGCCAGAAGTGTCCTAGGAGCAGCTTTCCAAGATCTTTATTGGTGCGCACTTGAGTGTGCGTGATTTTTTAAAAAAATACTTTTACCCTGTTAATATCTAAACTTGTTGAGAAAGAACCTTTTTGCTCGCAATGAGGTTTCGCATTTTTTTTTACTAAAATAGTTTGAAATGAAAGTACCTTTGACCCGGAACGTCTTCTTAACAACCATATTTTCGCTGATTCTGACTCACGTCCAAAATATGTTGCCGACGCCTGATCTTGAGTGAACGCGTAATGATAAATGTAAACAGAGACGCGGCTCCAGTTTCACTCACACATTCGCTATATTTCAGTTTTTCTTCCTTTCTTTTTTCTCTTTTTGATTACATGAAACACAGAGAAAAACACACACATATCGTTTAAACATTGGCACGACACAAGAACCAGTGAACAACAACACGTGCGAGTGAAACTACGAGGAAAGATGCAAAATGTGTAATCAAGATTGTTCACACTGCATGGTTCAATTTTAACGTATATCAAAAGTAAAGTTTTATATGTAGTCTAAATCCTACTTAAGGGTTTATCTCTCCGGTAGCCAAGAGGTCAGCGTAAGCGCCTCACATCCAGGGAGTGCGAGTTCGATTCCCACATCTGTCGGGGTTTAAAAAAATCCGAAAATATAGGACAAATAATTTTCGTAAAAAATAATCTATCAAAACATGTCTTCACATTGCAAATATCCATATCTATATATATAAAATCCTTCTACGGAGTAGACATCTTCCCACTGTGTAGATGCTCCACTTTCAGTGGGGACGTCGTAAAAAAGGATTTCAAGCCCATAATTGACGGCTCGAAGACGGCGGAAGAAAAGCGCTTCATCACTTGTGTGTAATAATTACACGATGATTAGTTACAATTACAATTAATACACATACCATGCTAGTCACTTATAACTTGGCTTCTCTTCTATCCATAATTATTCCCGGTATACCATGGCGAAACGAATGCGTAGTGATGTGAATATACGAGGTGCATTTTTTCATTACGTTAGTTGACGTGCGCTGGCGTGTACACATTATAGTTAATCCTTATTATTATATTTTAGAAACTTGATGAAATGGCACCATATTTTCAGTGGCGTACGAGCCGTGGAGTGCGCAAATATTTTTTTTGATCAGAATGAGAGCTAAAAAAACGATATATTATAGGGTTGGAACGAGTTTACTTCCGCTTAATATGTAGCTACGCCATTGCGTATTTCATATTATGGGATAAGTCCCAGAGGATGAAAATAAACAAATATTTCATATTCTTATTCGGTTTTTCATTTATGTCTATGCATTATACTAGTTATTTTAACATTATAATACTACTGCGAGAGTGTCAATGTTAATGTATTACTGATTAATGTATAAATTGTTCTACATATTTATAAAATCGATTACAGAAACTTTTATCATTAATTACGTTGTTTCTCCAACAGATGTCGTTGTTTGTTCATATTTTCGGTCCTAGCCAAACTCATTAGTGTAATTAACAATAAATGATTATTATTATAAATAAACATTTAACATTGCAGACTAGAACAATAGTTGCAATAAAAATAATACCTTCAACCCTTTCATTTAATGTAATTTTATGAATCATAAATCATTCAACTATTCATTGAAAATATCCCTTAAAAATAGTTTGTGTGTTCAGTGTGATTACAAAACATTTTACGATACGCAGAGATCCCTGAATTGTGGCGCCAGGGCATCGATAAAAATGTCATACTGAATTAATCATATATAATTGCATCATGTCCCTATTGATTGACGCTTCAAATGACTGATAATCTATTGTTATGATGCGGTAAAAAACGTATAATTGTAATTAAGTCAAGTGAAAAATCTGATTTTAAAATTTGTAAATATTTATTAAGACATTTCAAAGAAGTCCATGGTAAAATAATCAAAAAAATTGATCTATCTATTCTCATTCCTTTAACTAGTAACAGAAAAACAGTTTTTAAGAGCTATTGAAATGTACGAGTGCTGTTCGTGGAAAATAGTGGATAATAATTTAATACTGTGACGTATAGTAGTTAAAATCAAATAATATTGTCTGAAAAAGTCTGCTTTTTAGGATGCAGATTGTAGCGTTATTACCTTTTGGTAAGCTTTAATATATTTCTTATTCAACACCAACTTCTCTTTTTTAGTTGCCCTGCTTACAAGAATGCAGATATGCCAAATGTACCATCGAAAACCAAGACACATATGCCACTGTGCCACGAGGAATATGATGAAACCTAATATTTTTGATATAATTACTAAAGATGTGAGTGGTTACAGTATTACTAAGGTGAGCTAACCAAATTTTTTTCATTAATATTTCTTTAAAACGCAATAAAATTTCATGTATTCTTCTATTTAAATTGAATATGGAGTTATATATTTAAAAATGCTATATATTTATCGAATCTTAACTAGCCTGCAGTAGCAGGTGTCAAGTATAAAGAAAGAAGTAATGTGAAGAGCAAGATTTCTTATTACAGATTTCAATGGCAATTCAAACCCAATTTATGTTTACAGAGTCTTGCCTCTACAAAACCTTCAAAAGACTCAATATGTCAATGGTTCAGAGGAATGGTCACTCAGCTCAAGATGCTCTCAGAAGGTACAAGTAATACTGTGATACTACGAAAGATTTTCAGTCCTCTTTGGTGACATTAGCAGTTCTACAAACTCTTAAGTGAATTTAATTATTAGAGTTATTAAAACTCATTTTTTGTACTGAACCCAAATCATATCAAGCATGGTTAAGTGTAACAGAGGCCGTAAGTATTAAGTGCATTTAATGAGTATATGCATATCCCCTCTCATAAACAGAGCATTGGGAAAACACAATGTTTCGAATGAGCAGACTGTTAAGCGATCTGCGATTGTTGAGGTTAAGCTATTGGATTAGAAAAGTGAAGAAATGGTCAACGTTCATCTCGGACTGTGATGCCATAAAGAGTAGTCGAATGTCATTTCAGCATGTTTATTGTGGCAGGAATCTTTGGTATCAATTTTACCAAAATATTGAATTGATATAATATATACAGTACAAACACAAGAATTATAATTTTTTTCTCAGCAAGGGGTAAATGCGTCTGCTAGTATAATCTGTTAACTTATAATTTATCAAATGCCCCCTTCATTTTATACTCATAGTAAACAGATTGATGATAACATCATGATGTAAAGTGTTGTCGATGCATTATAGTGATAAAATGAATTATCTGTATTTTCAGATTTTTATGATAAATCTTATCAGTAAGTGTCTAGCATAGAGTAGCACACATGCACGCACATAATTATACACAGATACAAAATTATTAAAATTAGGTTGTCATATTACTAGCACACAATGAACACACACGCAAGCACACACCCATTTTTACACACACACACACACACACACACACTGAGATATTTATTATGTTGTCATGTAAATATTAAAATTCTGCGATTGTTACTTGTTTTAAAAATGTTTACCTAGAATTCATCTGCGTACAATTATATTGAAAAATCTTCATTAGATTGTATCGATATAGGTTTATTTTAATTATCGCTGATATTACAAAACACCTGTAAAGACATCTTCAAGTATTTCACTCAGAAAATCAATAATATTGTTTCTATTTCAGTTTTTGTGAACCTTTTTTAATTTACTAAACATAATTAATACATACTGAAAAACTGTTGTGCATTAAAAAAAAAGACAAGTACACTTTTCATTATTAAATGTAGTTTAACTAACACAATGAAAATGTAAATATTGAGAAATCACAGGAGATTCACATGAAAATAATCCGCAGGCCTTATCAGCCTCACAGGCACTAGTTTTACATGGCTGAAATATAGGTTATACAAATGGTTTGTGTAGAATATTCTATTCAAAACCTTAGTAACTGTAGTCTTTTTGCATTGTGAAGGATTACAAAAAAAACCTTTTTAATGAAGATTTATCTTCATGAAATTTTGATCTAACAATGGAGCATTTTTTAACTAAAAGCGTGTTTCCAAACAGCATGGACTATCACATACATAAATACACTGCATCCACTCTGAATGTAGAGCATATTGTCGCCAATATTGGAGAAGAATGTAACTTGAATTTTAGTTTAAGTCAAGGATAGCTTTGTCAAGTATAGTTTTATTTTTTACAACATCTTGTACCATTGGCACATTTTCACATTAACACATAGTTTATACATGTTTTATAAACATATGTGTTACTACAAAAATGTGCCAATGATACGATAAATTGCAAAATTTAAATTATACTTTACAGAATGACTTGAGCCAACAAATCATGTTGAGTGTTGAATTCAACGGGATATATTATACTAAAGGAATGGAAATCTTCAGATGACATAGTCTCAAGATATCTGCCTACCTAATTGTCAATGGGAATTATATAATTGATCTGTAGATTGCAATATTAAATTGACATGTCGGGTAGAATTAATAAGAATCTGTTGGTATCTTTGTATAATATGAAAATGTTTTTTGTTTATAATGTACTGAAATTATAATAGTCTTGTAAATTGGTGCTCTACCAAGTAGTTACAAACTTATTAACTTTTTTACTACACTTTTTGAAACAGTTATATTATAAAAACAATAAAGTTTAGAATACCTAGAAATTGACTTCACAAGTGTGTTTGTGTAGTAGATTATTAATAATAATTACAATAAGTTTGATATTTTTTGTATTTTCAGAAAAACGTTGGATGTTCTTCAAGTACCACATATTTGAAAATAGATTCGAGTGGTCTTCACCAATTTGATTATTAATGAAAGAATGCAATTTGATCATTTGATGAGAATATAATTGTCAGTATTATGCCCTGCATTTCCAGACAGCAGAGTAAAACTAGCAAACGGATATCAGTGTAAATATGAAATTTACGTAATTATTTGGAATTTAGGCAAAAAGTAACCCATTATAGAGATTAATGATTATCACTTTATAAATATGTAGATAAAGAATATACTGGAAGCTATATGTCATAATCTTACAGGATCATTAAATATATTACACCTCAATAATAATTGGTAGATGAGATCAATAAAAAAACTTCAGATAAGGGGGTATTTATCCATTTTAGATAATGTTCAATTTATCACTTAGTGACTAAATGGCACGAAACAATAAATTTATGTTCAAATATTACAAACAAATGTTTGTGAAATGTAGTACCAAATAACACAAAATATTTATTCAATAAAAAAAGTTTAGTAGTTAAATTTAGAGTGAGAAAGCATATGAAACCATGTAAAGTTTCAGTGCCATTCTATTGGGTTGATGCAAAAGTTATGACCGTTTTTTACATATACAATGAAACATTTTTTTTTTAGGTTTTTATTATTTATTTAATCAATTATATAATTTCCATCAGTGCTTATAACCTTCT
>JAGVSQ010000407.1:30049-40804 GCA_022683975.1 Rhyacophila evoluta
AAAAATATAATTATATATCTGAATAAATAATTAAATATTTCTAATTCAATAAAAAACAAACAGTTATATAAATTTATTTATTTATTTAGATTTTTCGTAAACATTGGTTAGACTCGTTTCATGTTTATTACATGATTATAAACTTGATTTAACAATTTCTCGTATCTGTATGATCAAAATAAATAAAAATTTATAAAGCTCATTTATATGTATATATAAAAGTGCAAATATACTAACACTTCTGAAACAAAAGATTTCCACCTTGTTGTCTTATTTTCACCGTTTCCGGTTGGAAGATTTTTAGGATTTTTCAGCTGCAACGTTCAAGGGTAGATAGATGCCATTGTAAAAATACAAGGCTAGACTATATGGCGCCCGAACACAACCTTTGCTTTTCAGCGCCAACTTTATTTCTTACTACTTTCATGTTTTCAAAATCGATTTGTCAATGACTAAAAATAACCTTCAATGTATAATGACGTATTCGAAGAAAAACAGATAAGAAATTTATACTCAACAGTAAGAAATCTTTCATATATTCATTGCAAATAGTTATGATGTTATTTGGTTTTAAGGCGTATAATAAAACTAAAAAAAAAATCTCAGTTCCTAGAATGTTAGATAACATTTATTCCTCTTATATACAGAAGTATAATATTTTTAACAGACCATAATAATTGTCGTGTCATCAATGGTGCAAATAACCAATTGACAACTGAGTTTTCTTAATTGATCGAAAGCTTCAAGAGTGTCAATAATATATAGGAATTATTTTGCAAAAAAAAATAATTTTAGAGAAAAAGAAATTTTATGAACTTGTTTTAAAAACACTTTTTGCGTATTGCAATATATTGTAATCAATTTTTTAATATAATAATGATTAATATTATAGTATCTTTATTCATGATGACGACAAAGAATATTACCAACAAGTTTCTTGTGTCTTTATCTAGCTTTTTGAATGGCCAGGAAATGTATCGTGTTTTTGATATTAGTAAGATTCTAGTACTTTGAAAAAATGTATAGCACTCAACGGCTTAAACCAATTTTAATTTTTTTATTTAATATTTGCATATTAGTAATTCTTATCAAACAATCAAAAATCCCAGTGTTTATAATATACAATCATTTTTATATATTTTTTTATATGTGATTGATGATATTTTACAGTGCATTTCAAAATACTTAGGTTCCCTCATAAAAATAAAAATATTTAAGTCATCAGTTTTAGTTACGTGAGTAGTATTTTAGTTGTGATAAAAATCCTCCATCTAATCTCTCCCGGGAAAATCCCATAAATGGTCAACAAACAAGCCAGCACGCAGTCGCACTGGCTCTAGTAGAGGTTACAGAAACGATAAATCACAAAAACTTTGCCATTCCAACGCTCCTTTTCTCATTCACAATAATATGATAATCCAGGGCTTTTATACTTCAGTTACTATTTTGACTACATTAATTTATAAATAATTTCCTACAAAGTCATTATGGATAACACTATTCTTTTCATAGTATTTATATTAAAAAAACGATTTATAATAATTCCTCTTCACAAGAAGAATTCTTCTGTAGCCACCAAAGATTCTAAGTCACATCAGTCTTTATTTTTCTCTCTCCCAGACTATGTAATTATTCTCTAACTTCGTCGAATACATCCTATAAACAGTACTCTACACTCCTCTAGAACGCTGGAATTACACATATCACTAAAAAAGTCGACAATGATTCAGGCTTACTGAAAGCATTCTTAGTAACTGTTTCAGTAAGTATTAACTTCGATGCATATCTTTTATGCCATATGTTTAACTAAGTATTAGTTTTTCACATATTCAAACCAATTCTCCCGCAGTATTCGTCGAAGAAATCAGTCTTCAAAGTTATTTCAACTTTAAAAAGTTCTTCATCAAATGCCAAAACTCGCTAACATACAGCAACACTGACAAAATGTATGCGCTAAATAACAGTAATTTACTTTAAATTTATCATAAAGTCGTTATGCAATGTTGATCTCCAGTCAGTAGTTATTGATATTTAACATACATAAACATTAATGTAAATCTTTGATCATCACATAATTTACCTTAACAGTTTTTTTTTCATTTTATACAAAATGTATACATCATTCAACCATATTAAACCATAACGTGATATTCCGTTAGTTTATTACATCTCTACTTACTTCAATAATATATTTCAATATCAATAAAAGACTTCTGTAGAAAACCAGCAAAAAATATGTTCTATCTACAGTTCTCCAATTCTCCAATTCTACACACAAGTAAAAATAGTGTTGATATTTATTGTAAAGCTTCATATTTTCTTCAATAATAAATACACTACGTTATGAAAAAATATTTTATATTCAATATCTATTCGCTCCGTATAAAAAAGTATACATTTTTTGAACAGATAATTCGAGCCAATGACTTAAAATTGATAGATGTTTAAAACTACAAAATAAACAGACATTTTTGAATATTAAATTTTATTATTATTTTGACAAATTGTACAGTATTTTGTTTAAAATAAACCATTATTAAGCCAACGGCCTGTCAATTGATTAATAATTAGACATAACATTCATCAATAACTCCAATTATCTGTTTTGTTTATTAATGGTGAAACACCCCTTCGACACACAGAAAATATGATTGCGGGAATGTAACCCTCGTACTCTTTCCCCAAAATTTCATCTCCTCTCTGCCCTTGACCGGTCTATGGCAGCCTTCACGTGTGAGCCAGCCAGTATCTTCGTCGCCAATTTTATTGTTCACTCGGTATTGGATTCAAATAGGCGATAATCTGATCACAAATATATTGACTACAAATGGATTGGATACTATTGGAAATATTAATACAATAATAATTAATAATCTTTTATTTGATTAATAGTTCTTCTACTTTCATGCTATTTTATCGAATATTTCTTTTTCACCATGTCCGCACCGAAAGTAAAGCATATTATATGGATAATTATGAAGATTTTTCATCTATAAACGAAGTATATAGATATCTGCAGTGTGAAGACATTTCTTAGCGTATATTTTTCACAAAAATTTTGGGATAATTGCTCATTATGCATCAATGGCGTCAAATTCTGCATTTGTAGATATTTTTAAAACTTACTAATCTGAGGATCGAACACGCAATCTCCAGCTTCATAGTTTGCAAGCTAACTTTTCAGTTACCTGGGAAATTTTGTTAATAGTTTATTGTCTAATACATCATACACATATTTTACCTTTAGTATGGCACTATATAATATGATCTGATGGATTTTTTTCTTTGAGTCATAAATTTGAAATTTTTTTATAGAATGAAAACGTACGCAAGATATTATACGTGTTCCTCGTGGTACAAGTTTCATATTTTAGAATCTCATAATAATTATAATCCAATGATTGGTGTCCGCTACGCTGTACTCGCTATGCTGATAGAATAATGACGGCAGACAAACAGAAAAATACAAAAAATTACGCTATTTTAAAAATCTCGGAGGATTATTTATATTATGAGAAGATAAGGTAATACTGCTGATACCGGTATTTCATTTTTGGCCCTTAGATAAGTACAAAATCGATGTAAAATTTTCAAACTTCAATTCAAGTTTGATTTTCCAAAACGTGTAGCAAATTAGAATCAGATTATATTAATAGATTCAAATTAATGATAAATTTATCTTGTCAATTCATTGTTTTTTTTGTGTAAATATTATCGGCTACAATTAATATTCAATTACCCTTAATACACACGTCAATCTAAATAATCAATATGAATTATTAATGTAATTCAGTAATTTTATTCATTGGACATATGTATTATTGACAAATTCACAGACATCAGTCATTAATGACTCTGATATAAATACCTCTAATACTTTATATATATAATTAATGACTCTATTTGGTGATTTATATTATTTTTAAACAAGGATTTTGTAGATTTTTTTAAATTTGAATTACGAATGAATAAAATTTATTTGATATAAAATAATTCACGATTTTCACAAATACTCTTAACCTTGTCAAGTAATTCGACTGTGTAAATGGAACACGTGTCGTGTTAAATAGAACAAAATTGAAACGGTTAATCAAATACTTTAATGTAAATTACCATAAATTATCAGCAATTACATTGAAGTTAACACACAATTTTCTGAAAACCTTTTTATTAATTATATTGTTGAAACTATTCTCATGAATAATTATCTCGTAAATAGTTCATTCATACAAAGATGCCTGTTTTATAACATATGTGTTCCGTTTCAACACAAAAAGAAAACATTTTGATCTTTCCGGTGTGAAGATTATCGCTATAGAAATATATATACACTATAGATATATTTTGTGAACTAATACTCAAATTGGTGTGTATTTAGGTAACTTAATACACTCCAATTTTCAAACTTAAAAGCTGAATTCAGACACAAATTTGGCATTTTTAGCTTATATTCTATCGATAGAACGTCTGTTTAGTTGTATACGTTATGACTACAGAAAAAAGCCATTTTAACTTGCCACACTGAGATTTACTTTTTTTCTACATTCGATATCTTTGGTCTTTTTTTACTTACGCACTAATACACCCAGTCACTGAATCAACTTAACATAAATATATCAATCCTAGGGTATTTCCGTAAACTCTATTGTTTTTAATGATAGACGAATTTTGTATGTATGTAATGTGTATATTCATACAGAATAGCATGTAGGAAATACTAAATATCAACACATTATTCATTAAAAATTACAGAGCGAACGCTGAATCTCTTGAGATAAAATACATTTCTATTGAACTGAACTCGGGATCAAGGTTAAAGCAACACCAAGTTCATATTTTGCGCAAGATACAACTGGTTGTGCGGCAGATTCAGTTTTAGAGGGCGCCGGAATATCTGAATGCCGTCGGAAGAGATTGCGACGCCACTTAGGGCGTCACGGCGTCTATCTTCGGTGCCAGAAGCTTTCTAAAAGCCTCGTCATAGCGTTATCCGCAATTTTTATTCAACTTTTTTTGCTGTTCATTCATATCCGCCAAGAATGTTAGATATCATACATCTATGAATGAAGGCATTGTAATTCATCCTCATGTTTTGTAACATAATATGAATCGATTAAGAAATGTACTGTGTTTTAGAAGAATTCTTTAACATATATTAATTTTATATTTTAACTTTATTTCCCCGGACGCTGCGAAATTACTTAACTAGCTTTTAAAACAAAAAATTGCGGGTTCGAATTGCACATATGTAAGATTTTGAAAAATTCAAAGATGTCGGACTGGAGGCCTAATGAGTAAAATTCAAACAATTTGCCAATAATCAATTTTCGTGAAAATAAAAATCGGTCAAAAATAATTAATTAATTATAACATAGAAATTAATTTACATATTTTACTTCTAAAATGATCATCATCTCATCGTTAAGATCAATATGCTCCACTTTCAGAGCGGACATTATAAACAAAATTAGGCTCCATGCATATATGTTAAAAATACATTATCCATTTTTTTATACTCTAACAACCATATCGTTTTGTAATAATTATCCGTAATCCCTATGTCAAAATTATAATTTCATTATTCAGTTTCGAAGACATCCTTACTGTTCAACAGGCATTTGCTTAGACATTTACGTGACTCTGTAATATCTAGAGAAAGTTACGAATATAATTAATAATATACCATTTACTCAGATTCACTCTAATAATAATTGTAATCTGCTACAAATGTGGAGCAAAAGATCTTCATAATAAGAAATTTATCGCAAACGATTTTTTTCATACTTACTTTACAGACTCCAGTACAAATAATCTATCTTTATTACCTACGTTTGCTATCACTGTTTTATTTTGAATCAATTAAATTCGTGGTTGAAACATTATTTTATACAAAATAAATAAGGTATATTTCAAATATTTATAAAATTTTAATATTTAATATCTTTTCTGCTTAGTTTCTGGAATAATTTTTTTTGTAAATTATCTTAAATATAAAACTATTTCATGTTCGTAAAAAGCATACAGTTTCAATTAAATTTATCCTCATGACCATGTGATAGATTAAAAGAACTGATGATTCATACAATTTTATCGTCTTCATTTCGGATACTTATTTCTTTTTTCTTAAAATCTACAGCTAGTTGCACAGCAATAAATCCCAGAAAATCCTCATCCAACAACTTTTGTATGGCAGCGAAGCCTCATAAATTTTCTTTATGAAGTAAAATGCTTTCGCAAAGTGGCGGACCGAACAATGGTAGAGGTTTCGGGGGTGAGTGACGTCGCCAGGGTTTGAACCCACCCTTAGTTTCATACTCTCACAAATATGCTGCCTCAAACAGAGGTCGTACATCTCATAAAACATTACTTTAAAAATATACGCATATTTATTTATATGACGACCATTTATATATCTTGTCATGAATATCATTGTCAGCATAATTTCATACAATAATTTGTACATCGCTCATGATAAAATAATGCCTCATATACCATAACGGCACAAACTTTCACAGAAGATGAAAAAAACCTTTTTAGATCACTACTATTACAACAAACTCCGTGCTTTTTAAACGTCACGATTGAATTAGCTTTCTAATTCAACTTTTAATTTTTAACATTGAAATTTTAAAATAATGCGAAATTTTATTTAATGTTAAAAAGAGTTATTTTCGTCTCCTATATTTTTTTTGCTTTGCGGTGTACGAGGTTTTGATTGTTCACGAAAAATAAACATAAATATACTATCGATTTTAAGTTAATGTTTTGAATGGTTTTAGTATTGATTATTATTATATATATTTTACATAAATTTACTATTTTTACTTTTTCCGTGCTATATGATTATCACAGACTGTTTGTAAATGTTTTATTTTAATTTGTATTGTTTTGGAATGTATTGATTCAATTGATATTTTAAATGATATATTTTCCATTTTGAAGTGACGTTATATTTGATAATACTGAAAATAATATTACCTACATAAAAATAAAAAATTAGTTGTATTAGTTGAAACTATTATATTTATATTTATATATATATATATTATGGATTAGTTCCGTATTATCCACCACTGACTAATGAGTTTGTGAGAATATGTTGATCAGGATATTTAAAATTCATTTTTCAAGCGAAATTTGACTTTTTAATCTTCAAATTTAGATTTTATCTCTTTGAAAATATTTGATATTATATAAACGATCGCCAGATAGAATTTTATTAAAAAATAATGGTACATTCATCATAGAATCTCTATTAGATTCTTAATTTTTTTTTTAATTTATCATATCACAAGAATTTATATTGATTTGGATAAAGATTTATTTAAATAAGTCTGGCTTCATTTAAATTTCATTAATAATATCTTATTACAATAATTCTCCGTTAATATCATCATTTTCTCATTACATTTGACCAAAGACCATTATTCTCATATATCTGTATGATTAAACTCATGATCTGAACTTAAAGTTTTTGTAGCTTAAAAGTTTAACATAACTAAAACAATGTATGTCACATAAATTCATTACTTATGCTAGTCAAAGCTCTGTAGAACCCGTCTAGGAACTATTATAACAGTATAATGGATGTAGAATAAAATGCATGTTAATGGCGTAACATTGCTTTCCATCTTTAATGAAACAATTATTTTTTTCGAATTATTCACGTGAAAGAATATACTAATCTCAATTAAAATGCCAACAATTAACCATTAGAAATAGCTACATCATTCTGCCACTTTTTCAAAATCAGGTGGCAGTTTAAAAGTTAGTAAAACTATACATATCTTTATTAAAAATAAATTATATGAGGCTTCACAAGGCTCGATTTCATTCTCAAAAACCTATTTATATATTGTTAACAGAAAAAAATGGCAAATTTCTTTATATACACACTAAGACGTATGCCAACCAAAGAATATGCATATGTTTTATAAAATATGATTCAAACTTTCAAGTTAAAATTTGACATGATATAATTATATAAGTCATATAAATAGTTTCACAATATGTCCACTTTTTTACTTCCTACAAAAAAAATATCGTAGAATTTACAATCGTTTGAAATTTATCATAATTTTTAAATTCACTTTTTACCTGATTTTTCAGCCGTTGACAACATATCAATCTCTTATTATTATGGGAAGTAATTGTCAAAGTAATTCTTCTCACTTATTATATAGATTTTATAGAAAACTAGGCATTTATTAGAATTAGATATTTAAAAACTATTCCATTCATATTTATGCAGTGCATATTTTAAAAACTTATTATAAATATATTGCTAAGATATTTAAATAAAACCTTCTTCATAAAAATATAACTGGTGTTCCAACAAATCATTTTAATATAATAACTTTTACATTTTCCGTAACTTTTTATTTAAACTTAATTTTATTTGACACCATACGTGGTTAATTTCATTTTACCCTCATAAATTTGCGCTCTGAAAGCTCTTTTTGTGAACACCGACCTATCGCTTTAATTAAATAGTTTCTATAATAGAAGTAATTTACATATTTTTCTTTGAATTATTAAAACTTTAATATCAATTGAGATTTCTTTGAATCAATATATTTTTTTAACTTTTAATTTCACTTATCATCATACAATGGAGCATCAGGCATTCCAGAAATTCTTGTAATCTCACTATTATTCATAATTGACAAATAATGAAAAATTCTTCATTTATGTATGTATAATATATCTTGTACTTACTTAACATAATTTGCCGTTTTTTAATATCTGAAACGTATGTAATATAGTTAATGTCAAGATTATTAATGATTTTAAATATGGTTTATTTCTATAGGAGTGGATAATATGATCATAAATTTAGTCATAAAAAATTGTTTTGCCGTCTCCGCTCTGAAAGATGAACATATGGATCTATCAAAAGATGTTTGTTTCGACAGTAGAATGCATGAACCTCTTCAACATGAAGACATGTCTCCAACCCAGATATCCAGTCATATATTTTTAATTTTTTTAATCCAGTGGCTGTGTAAATTGTACCCACAACTTTTGTCCCTGAAGCGGATATTTTCGAATACAATTTCGAATATATCATTATTTTCCTTTTAATAATTTTAATAGTTATTAACATTTTTCCACTTTTTAATGACAATATAATTTTTTCAAAAAAAAAAAAACTACCGTCATCACTCACCGCATTATAATTGTAATATAATGCTCCAAATTAAAGAGCATTTTACTGCCTAAAAATATCAGCACGTAGGGTGAAATTGCTATAGGTTAATTATTTTGAATTTTTCAGCACCGCTTAGTACGAAATTTGTAAAAGAGGCCGTACAATTTTTTACGTATCTACTTTTATAAATGTACGAAGCAACATACGTTTAAAAAAAACTTCAAGCATAAAACACATGGTACTGTGCAATTATTTGAGAAGGATAAAATATTGAGGATAGCAAAATTGAGATAACAAAATAATAACAAACGATGCTTGTTTTATAAATTATGTATTAGCACAGGCTACTTAGTTTTACATGTCATACAGCTAGAAAGAAGGTGATTTCTATGTTTTTCAATTGCCGTTTTCCAAGATATTTTTATTTCCCGATCAAAGCGGGAAAAAAATCATTTCACTTTTTTTTTTTGTTCGTTTAATAATTATTATTGAATTCTTGTTCTGATTCTCGCTATAATGTAACATTTTGACTTACTCGCGCCTTACTTGAAAATTCTCGATTTTTTATTCATTCACATTTCACAGACAGGATTGTATATGCGTTAAAAAGAATTTTTATTCAAAATATCTACTAATCTACCCTTTTTTAATATGCTATATATATAAATATATGATATGTTTATAAAATACTGCTGAGTATTTAAAAGAAAAATGATTATTTTATGGCTACCAAGAAACTTTCATGTGATAATTTTAGTATTCTTACATAATACACGAGCCTTAAATTGATCTTTCGAATTCGTTAAATATTAAAAAAAGAACTTCATCATAATTAAAAAAGACTTTTTCACATTTTACGTTGTCTATTTTAATTAACTCCGTAATTTAAACTTTGATGTTAATTATATCCAATAGAATTGATAGTTTATCACTATCGTATGAATCGATATAAAAAAAACTTTCTTTGATCACCTACTTATTAGGAACTCTTTGTATATAAAAATCATTAATGTCTTGGTCTACAATTCGTTGGTTTCTTTCACATCTTAAAAGGCTCGTTCTCTTTCTTAGTCCACGCGTATTCTACTATAAACTTGATTAATTGAATTATGGTGGCAATGTCTTACATAACATAATACAGACTTGTACCATCCTCTCTGATTGTTTCCATGCCCAATTGTATACGCACACGGAAACACATTTTTAACGGCCAAACTTCTTATGTGTAATTGGGCATTAGTGTAAAAATTTCTTTTCTCTGTAATTCTATGAGTATATTGTACATTTTACTTTCATTTTTTTTTCTTTTATTCGTTTTTAATCCCGTTTCTATGTATACGCTACTTTTATTGCGCTAGCTCATACGCTTGTAATTCCATAAAATTATAATTTTTATATTCAAAATATTAAACCGATTTAATATGGTAAACCCATACGTATAAACAACAAATATGTTCTTATGTCTGTCCATCACAAATTTTTCTCCCAAACGGTGAAAACTGACGAGTGAAATTTTCACATATAAATTCAATTTCTATTTTTAAGTTATTTGTTTCATAATTAATATTTTCGACTGATGGTGCTTGATGGAAATTGATTTTAAA
>JAGVSQ010000408.1:0-40776 GCA_022683975.1 Rhyacophila evoluta
AACAATTCTCGTGAAAAATAATCTGTCAAGACGTCTTCACATTGCGGAAATCCATGTATTCCTCTTTCGGGGTGGATATCTTCACACTGTGTAAATCCATATGCTCCACGTTGGGAGAGAACATGGTATAAAAAAAAATATATATTTCATAAAATAGAGATTTTCATGCTCTACAATCAACGCTGTAAAGTTGTAAAAAAATCAATCCTATGTGTCATTAATTATACATATAATATATTAATTAAAACATTATCACACAAAGAAAGCCTCTCTTAAAATCTGATTTAGGAAATCAATAATATTCAAAATCTTAAATTATACTATGCATTATTTAACATTTTCATTACTAAAAATAACACTAAATATATTCGCGTTTAATAATAAAATGTATTTTGTTTTAAAGCGCAGAATATTACGTAAGTATATACATTTTCAAGATCGCATAATAGAATACAACTCGTAAGATATTATTCCTCCCATAGATGCATGCAGCTAAAACTAGATTGGCAAGATGGACGACAAAAACCATTCGCCGAGGTCACGAACCTAACGGCCCAGCCTGAGTTGACCGGCGATAGCATTAATCTGCAAACTTCAGAACTATTTAACGGGTTATTTTATCATTAATATACTGGGGATTTTTCCATTATTTGATTAATATGTCCGCTTAAATACATACCAATGAAGTCCGTTCGATGACCGGTGCCAAAATTAGTTTTCAGTAAGAAAAAAGTGACATCTTTTATAACTAAATGTATCTAACCGAAATGCTAGTGAATTACATTTGAGTTTTAATTACATACCTTATTAACATCGAACGTATTAGTTTATACGGCACGTCCTGCCATCTGTTGTACAATTGTAATATATTATATTAAAATGAATTAAAACATCGCATTATACACAATCTTAAATACGACCTAATGCTAATGTTAATTTCAAGCTATCATTTTATTTGATTTAAATTTTGGAATGTTCTGCAAAACAGCTAACTGTAATTAAACACGTTTATGTATTTATATAATTCACAGAAAAAAACAAATGAAGAGTATTTTATATCAATTAGAAAACGGATACAAATAAACTATTCATTCTAAATATTTTAGATGGTCAAGATATTACAAGACTGCTTTTTTATATTGAAAAACCATAATTATATGTATGTTTAACATAATATAACGCAGCCACTGTCACAATGATTTTTTAAAACTTCTTAGAATTGGTGTCGTGAACCTCGTTGCTAGGCAACCTTTCGTCCTCAAAACTACTGTCATTTTTAAGGTATTGTTAACTTATAATCAATGCGTGGGTTCAATTGTCTTCAGTATGAAAATCATTGATTGATTTTATTTCGAAATATTCAAGGCAAAATTAAAAACGAACTCAGGGTTATTTATTACAAATTGTATGTATAATATTTACCTAATTTGGTTTTAGAAATACTCATTTCATTCTTGTTGCATGATTCACAATTAACTCATGTACGTATGTAATATACTTTGTGTAGACCTTGTCTTATAAATCTATTGCATTTGTATGTAAAAATAAGTAGATACGAAAGAAGTGAAGAAATTAGTTTGATTCTAAAACAACATAATCATAACTATTTTAGTAAAAAAACAGACACTTCACATTGTAAATTTAAAGGATTTTAATATACATGGTATAGTTATATTTCAATCATATTTTTCGTTAATATTTTAAAATAAAAATAATGTATACATGAAATTAATATTGTTTCCCCTTTAAACCTTTATGTACAATCCATATTGATAATCAAACAAATGACGGGCAACCTATTCTCGAAAATTGTTGCTATTACAAACGCATAAACGCAACATGACATTTAAAATGGCTTACTGATATATTCAGTCTCTAAATCCATCTTCCACAACAGTTTTTCATGCATATTATTTTTGAACTTCAAGTATGATAGTATAACGATAAAAATGTAATTAATTTTTTTGTTCTTAGTAAAGTGAAATTTAATGGAGAAGTAATAGTAATATTTATAATGGTGACTCATATTATTAAATGCCGAAATATAATAATCATTTTAAATAACTTCAAATATGGAAAATATTGATAATTATAATAAGACAAATAAATGATGTTGAATCAGTTCCAACTGTATTAATTTTCTCGTTATAAACACGATAATATTGTGTTAATTACTTTACAAACTAATAATTAAGTTGCATGTTGTGAATCTGATACAGAATCTTAAATAATCATGATTTCATTTTATTTGTATTTTAATCAATGCTATGCGATGAATAACATGTTGGATTCTAGTAGAGACGATTTTCTAAAATTGGATTTCTAATATTTTTAAAATATTTGAGCGTACCAGTTTTTCATTTCATAAAATTTTCCGCTTATTACTCTATTTAAAACAGTGTTCATACGATGTTTTTAAGAGAGCGAAATATGTTTATTTCAACCGGATTAAACAAAGCAATAATTGTTTTGATTACTACTAAGATTAGTACGGTGTTTAAAAGATTTAAAAGCCAATAAAAAATACGACTTAAATCTTGTATTGACGTCATTTTCTATATATCGTTCAAGAGTATTAATTGATACTTAGTTTAACATGATTAAAATTTTTATAAGCACAAAATAAAATCTTTACGATTATTTTATTGTCGGATCTGTTAGCATATACAGATTATATTTTATAAGATCATTTATTTCAGGATGTATGATAGTAAACTTTTTAGAATTTTTAATCTCAAAACTATTTATACGTTCGTTAAAATATAATTTTGTTGATTAGTCATAGTATATTCTGTTGAATAATTGATTCAACGATTTAATATATTGACGTATCTTATTGTTTTGCAAAAACATTATTATTGTAAATGATGCCATTCGTAATAAAAACAGCCGGATGTAAACGCCTCAAATCATGCAGATTCATAAATATACAGATATGGAGTCTAATGGAATGAGTAAATAACTAGCTAAAGAAAAACCAAAACACATGAAACAATCAAATTGACTCGCTGCTGATAATTTGCCAGATAGTTCATACAGAAATAAAAATTGTAGGCACGATATGTAAATGTCTTTCTTCGCTTATTTTAGTTCGCACAAAATTTTAAGATGTGTACACCTATGAGAGTCAATTATTTAGTGAACAGAATACATATTCACGCTGTGGAGGTATATATGCTCCATCTTATAAAAAATGCGGTAGCCAAGCGTTTTTGAATGTTGAATAAGTCCAATAGTTTAACAATGATGTTAAGTATATATTCTGCACAAGAAATCCAAAGTCACTATACTGCAGTTCGCTACTCATCAGTAGCAGGGAGATTACCGTGAGCCCTTTGGAGCCGGATGTGGTGATTTAGAATACCATAGTTGAACCATTTAAAATAACCCAAATATGCAAGACTGGATATCCGATGGGTTGAGATATTATCATGCAATTAATATGTCAAAATAGGTCTTTAAAATGCGGAGACCCATGTACTCTTAATATAGTGACTATGTTCACGCTGTTGAGATCTATTAGCTCCACTTTCGGAGCAAATATGATTTGAACAACTACACTTGTATTCAACTATTTATATCATACTTATTATCAATCATGCAAAATTGATGACAGATAATTTCGTCTTACGAAGCTAAAATATATTTTGCTACCATGTAAAATAAAAAAAATATAACAGCATATAATTATAGTCATCTCTGCATTGTGTTCTTGGTTAGTAACTATAATATTGATTTTACACGGCATGAAATCATATGTGGGTTTCACCCGTTTGAATATTACCATTTCGAATATATTATCGCGTTGTTCAGGTGACATCAAACAATGTAATGCAAATACACGTTCCCATTGTTTTTATTTGAGGAATTTCAGTTGATTCAGAATATATTTATGAATTATTCAAATCAATTTCAAAAACGATAAATACTTCGCTGCCAAATAGTTCTTCGTATTCAGAGGTTAGAGAAAGGCCAAAAGTTTAAATAAGGTAAATAAAAAAAATAACTATCAGATATTGGAGAATTATTACTGTGTTAATATAATTTAACATAAGTGTGTAGAAATAAAGATTCATTTATTCAATATATGTTATTAAATAAAAACTAGAACATATGAGTAGAAATAGAAACATAGAAATATGTAACATATTTAATTGGTTTAAAATTAAAATTTACATGTATTTAAGAATTATAATTACACATAGTTAGTTTTATCGGTAGCTATTTAAATAAAATTGTTATCGGAACGAACATTTATAATAATATCGATTCCGAAATAGCTACTAGCAATTTTAAATCATGGATTAATTGTCATTTTTCAAAATGTTTTAATAATCGCTAATGTCTGATGTTCGAAACATGTCACCAAGAAGATATATAAAAATATTAAGAAAAATAATAAACAATGCAAATGTAAATATTCTTCGAATATGTAAAAGGAGTCTTGTACTGTTGTCATTTCTATTTTCATAAATCCGGTCCTTACAGTGAATTTCAAGAAAAGTTTTATCACAGCCTCATCAGAATATTTATGTTAAATTGTATCTTACATAAAAATAAATGCAGATATTTATGTGTTCATTTAGAATATCACTAAAGTTTATCAATTTAACACGAAAAGTGCAAAATTGATAACCTAATTAATAAATATAAATAAATTTCTTATACGAGTAGTTTCTATAAATTCGAAATTCACAGATTGCTCAAGATAATTTTCAAAATGTTTTTGGATGATTTAAAACTGACAAAGTTCATTTTTATTTAATATAATATAATGTACTGTGAAATGTGTTTTGTGTACACTGCAAACATTTTGGTCAAGTATAAGTGCCAAATTCGTATACAATTATCTGAAAGAGTAACAATTGTGGAAAAATCTAAATAATATTAAAGTTTAGGATCGCGATGAAGTTTTCTTTTCGGAAGAGGAAAACGCCTTTTTGAAAAAACAAAAACACACCCCATCTGTAATTATAATTTTTATGTTTCGGCAATTTTCGTTCATTGGTATCCATTTTTTTTATCTCTATCTAGATTCTTGATTATCTTATCATCATATAAATTAATGAATGATTTTTTTTCAATTCTGGATGAATGCTAAAATTCTTTACAAATAATTGAAAAATAAATTTTTAAATTTATATTGATAACTTAAATACCAAAGTATTATAAATGTCTCGGAGTGGACATGGCAAAAAAAACATATTCGATGAGAGGCTATGAAACATATTGTATTCTTTTGTTTATGTCGAATTCAAATTATTCGGTGATAGTTGCCGTAGAAGAATAAATTTGGTACCGATTGAAAAAAAAATGCATTAACATAACAAGAAGTTCAAAAATAAATAAATATATTCGTGTACGTCCTTTTTCCCTGCATAAGAATCAAAACAAAAGATGTATTATTTTATCAAACAGCATTTTTTACATTCATTTTAATAAAAGTTAGTACTATGTATATATATATTTTATTATAAACCAAAACTTGAAGACCAAAAGATCACTGAATATATTTATATATCTAATTGTACACTAAGAAGCGTAATACATTCCCATTGCAGCATGAAATCGAGATGCCAATACCTGCAGGCTCATATATTATATCGAGGATATATTTAAGTTTTGCAGGGTTACGTGGTAGTTTAATGTAAAGAGATTTAAGAAGCATGATGAGGACTATATGCCGCAGCAAATAGATGTGGTTTGATGGTGAATATTAAACTGTACGTATTTTATAATCAATTCTCTCCAAGCGTTAATTTACAATTAATAATATTGTTCAACTGTATCCACTCCGAATATTGACATATTATTTTTATTAATGAAAGTTAATTGTTAGTTTTACTTTGCGTCTCCAGCCATCATTATGCAGTAACGAGATATGAATCCACTGGATCCAGCACCAAAGAGTACGCGGTCCCTAATAAGATTCAACACGTCTATTGTCTCCCGTAGGCCAGCAGTTTTCAACTTGCAAGACGCCAAAATTTGAAAAATATCATATTTGTATCATTGTATCTATTAAACAAATGGAAGAAGATTTTTTTGGGGAGGCATAGCAACAAAAAGGTTACAAACCGCTGCCATAGACAACAGTATTTACTAACTAAAACAATTCAAACTTAGGAATAAAAAATAATATTACATAGACCATGTGAAACATGAATCTCAAAGACGTTGTGAGATAAGTTAGGTCATATAGATAAACTCGATTCTTAAAAAAATTAATAAAAAAGATTATAATTTGCCGCATATAAAAAGAGAACATATCCAAAACAATATATTACTTAGAATTGAAATGTTCAGTGACCGTTAAGATATTTATAAATAATTATTATGACGGATGTTGAATGTGAACGTGGGGTTTTCTTTGGAAATTGTCTTATAGCTTATTGTGTTTTTGTTTTACGATTGCTCTAAGCTGGTAGAAGAATGCTCATTGACCTTGCGAATGCGGATTTCCTATAATGGGTGCCTACATAGAGAATACATTGCTAATTAATTATATTGCTTCCTAATTATCGTACGTTGATTCCTGAATCATATCATTGAGAAAAAAACACACACAAAGATGGCTGAAGTGCAAATTTGATAACTCCATCTTTTTTTAAATACAGCAGTATATGAAAACTAATTATTTTCATATTTGTTTTTGCCATTATTTTGGTATAAAAACATATTTTAAGCGATTTATTTATAATGCTGATTGCAAATGACATTTTCGTAGGTCTAAATTTGAATGAAGTTGTCATAATTTCTTAGGAACTTTTTTCGATATATTTAAATGACTTTGAATTGTCAAATTAATACAAGACATGTGAAAAGCATAGTACAACAAGATAGTTTTATTGAGGCATTTTCAGTAAAAAGTGGACAAATTTGCACTTTAAGCTTTCATGCACCCAAAAAATAAAAAATGCCTATTTTCATACATAATAAAAAGAACGTATTTTTAATCTTAACCATTTTGAATAAAATCCATATATCTGCACAATGCAAAGTATAATTTTGAAAAAAAATGTCAATTAATTATTAAACTCATTGAGAACTCATATTTTTTTGCAGCTTCTGAATTAGAACTCGACACCTCAGATCTCCAGCACCAATACTTGCGCAATAACTATATTGTAGGACTATAGTTTCAGTTAAAATATTTCAATAGTTTTGGGTAAAAATTGTATGAATATAATTTCATAAAAAATATTTTGTTAGCATATAAAGAATATGGATCAATTATAACAGACAGACACTTTTGCATTTAATTATTTTTTATTTTTGTTTCATCTTTCAACTACAAATATTATCAGTTAAATTAATGTATGTTATAAACATTATAGAAAATACACTTTATTATAAATGAGTAAAACTCTATCTAGATTAAATCTTAATTCTGGTTTTTTCGTCTATGGTTATGTTTAATCATTGTCTTTATCACTGTGTATGGAAGATTTTTATGAGACAATGCTTATATAGAATATTACTGAACAAAAATAATTGCTAATATAAAATATCATAATGTAGATTGACAATTCGTTAAGTCAATGTATAGAACAATGAAAAAAATCAGCATAAGTAAATTAAAACCACAAAGAATAAAATATAAATTATGATTAATCAATCAGAATGAAGAAAAACATTTAAGGTACTAAGGTATTAGTATGATATATAATACATTGTATACGGTCAGTTACATAATTTCTGGACTCACCATTAGCAGATGCAAACATCGCCATGAAGACGACAAGCGCACCAAGGTAACATTTGTTAATACTCTTCATTTTGGAACCGGTTCTTCAACTACCACTTCGCGTTTAATACAATCGATATTCCACAGAAACAAACAGCTAACTGGCGATGCTCACACCGGCGACGCGTATTTATGCTAAAATATCTCAGTCGTTTAGCGATCTTTTAGAATTCAATTCACATAACTGAGTAATAAATAACACCCATCAGACTTTAATATATTTAGTTCATAAAATTACATAGTTTAAAGATCATTTCAAAACGATTACGATATGTAATCTATATTACTGATAATATACTGTCATACTATTAATGTCATTTTTAGTAATTATAAGAAAACAATTAATATATTTTGTGATAATATATTAATATATTTAATGAATATCCCATTTTACAGTGCATCACCAGATTGGAATAAACACTGTAAAATACGTTTAAAATTTTGTAATATGGGCCAATATTTAAATAAAACATCTATAATATAATTTTCTTTACCAGATTATTTGTCCAATACAACCCTTGTCCATCTGAGAAGCATTTTTTCCTTTTACTTCATCTTAAGTCCATCTACGACCATTATATACTACATAGTATTCATGTTCATGTCTCCATTAACATCACTTGCATCTCCGTAGTCATATGAGAGTATTCCACGATGCTGTCTATCGTGCGGTTAGCATAATTGTTCATTCAATTTTTTTTCTGGTTGAAGTTTATAATCATCTTGTTTGAGATCTATCTGATTATATTTACCTGTATTTATTCATGTGTTCTTATTTATTATATTATAGGTGAGATTTTTAACAAACTTGGCGATTAATATTATATGAAGTGTTAGTAAAAACTGTAGTATCATACGTATTTTTAAATTAAATTATGAATCCTAAAAGGGGCTACACACGTTCAAGTTTGCATGCACAATCATTTGTGTGTGACCTGGTATTCTTTTTACTGCAAACAGAATATGTACTAAGTTTAATTCTACGTGTGTTTAATATAAACTGTAAGTCCAGCCATCTACCGACATAAAATGAAATAACAAATAAACCACTCATTAATATGGGATGCTTCAATGATTATTGTTGCTTAATATTAACATGCTCGATTTGACCAACAAAATGCACTGTGGATTGTGAAAGTTAATAATTTATATTATAAGAAGAAATCAAAATAGTGATGTGTAGAATATCTTTATCTTAAAAATGTTGGTAATAAAATATAAACGAGATGGCAATAATAGTAAACTCATACAATCGATAATTAGTAATTCTAACTAATGGTAGAGAGAATCAAGTCTGAACTGAATTTAAAGTCATTCTTTTTTACTTCATCACTCTCCTTGTGAGGTTTGTAGAACGGAAACAATGAAATAGCAGTATTAAATTATCGTGAATTCTTCAACACATGGTTACCATATTTTTATGATCGTCCATGCATACTTGCCCAAGTTTGCATGATCGTGTGTATCCCCCTTTAGAGAAATCTTATGAAAATTATATTGTATTTAAAATTAATTGAAAAGAAATGATTTAGAAATTAAATATTTTAATATTAATCAACTCCGCCTGCTAGTTGCTAACTTGAGGTTAGGGTCAATTTTCATATCTTACAACCTACTTAGAAAAAATAATGAAGATTTAAAATATGTTGGATTGAATTGAACGATTGATTGAGTTGGCCTTGTGAATAATGTTCTTTCGATGAAGGCATCGTGAAAATACATAACATCCACATGTGCACATGGTTAATTTTTTTTTAGATGCAGAGTTGGATGGGCCAAGAGTTATTGGCTAGGTACGAGTTTAATGATTTACAACACATCACCATAATGCGTTTAGAGTATGCGGGTTTCATGATATATTATGCTCAATGAATCAATTTTGAATTGTCGACTTTTTTAAATTCTCGAGAATTCTCGCAAATTGAAAATGCTAAATTACCATAGAAATTTCAGGAGAAAAAATATTTATGATGCTGTTTGCTTTCAACGAGCTAATTAACAAATAACCAGGATATAAGAAAATAAGAATTCATGCTTGAAAAACAGCCCATTTGGTTTATTTACTAAATACTTATATTATGTATATATATAAATATATATATTTAGTGATACCAATAACAAGTTTACAATATTATGATCAAATAAATCGAGAACTTCTTATTAATTTCGATAATGTCTTTTTTGAAGAACAGCATGACATCAATATTGTTATGGAAAGGAATGATTCCTCGAAAGACCTTCTGTTTTTTAATAATATTGTTTTGTTGTTAGCGTCGCATCTGAATGCGAATACGTTCTCCAAAAAGGAACCATGACGCAGCTTGTGTGACAACCACCGCCCACCGCCATTGTTATTATTTATAATATTAATTTATAATATATTATCCAAGATTAACAACATTATATCACGATGTTGTGATGCATACTTTGATTACAGATAGAGCCATAAACATTAAAAGTGACGGCTTTTTTCAGGAATTACAAGACTCATGATCAATTTAGTTATGGGCGATTTGTTGGAAATTTATGCTTGTTAATATTACTTATACCATGTTTATCGTTTCTAATAAATACATACTATTAAAAGAAGTAAAACTAATTAAAATATTAATGTTATACAAATAGTCCTTGAGTTATGCGGTATCGACAAAAATGTAACGAGACACAGTTAAATTCAGATTAAATATACATTGCGCGAGATTGTGAAGTAGCTTACATTACACATAAGCTAAAAAAATGAGAAATCATAATTTTGTGAAGGAAGTTACATTACGTGACATCGTTTCTCGATCAAATATCTTAAAGTCACCAACATAAATTAAAAAAAAACAGACTTGTTTTATATGAAAACATTTAGGACGAATTAATCATGTAACTCAGGACTAGGTAGCTATACATATCTGAGAAATCAGTCTCATAATGCACTTAGATGTCGGCGGCACCTATTTGCGAGCACGAACTTTAAAAACCGGTAAATCAAGGCTAAGCCATCAAGCATCGAAATTGTATCATGTAATGTTCCAGATTATCTAATTGTAATATTAATACGAGAAATAAGCGATCTCGCGTATATTTACAAATTAGAATAATTCTGATTTTGAGAATAATTTAGACAAGCATACATTTAAAAAAATAATAATGCTTTGCATTCTTTCTAATGATATTGTACAAATTTATTGAATCGACTGTCATATTTTTAAAATAAAAGATAATTATCTGTCGTATAAGTCAAATCTACAAAGACTTCTTGTTGAAAGCCCTGGAGCGATGGTTCAGAAATTCAGTATTTCGCGGAAGACAACATTTTAATGAGTAAGTACCAACGCGATTGTTAGTATTCGAAGAATGGATAGCATACAGAAAAGAGATGGATATTTAAGGACATACAAGATACCATTATGGAACTTGTAATATGTGGAATACTTAACCTATGATGTAATTTTTTTTAAATATCAGAATGTTTTATAAAAACAGACCATATTTTATAGTGACAGATTTCATTAGTAATTGTTACAATTGCTTACATATAAGTCAAATAAATATTCAATTATTCAAGACTGTTTACTGGTTGTTAAAAAAGTATCATCTATTTGAATACATATTATCGCATATCTATAACCTGCAATGGACCCCAACTTATTCAAGCAGGCTCCTTCAATCCTCGTTCCTTTCCTTGGAACAATTGCTGGCACCAAATCTCGTAGAACTACTCCGATGTCTCTAATATCTAAAAACAGCAAACGTTTTTAAAATAACTATATGATCCCAACATTTGGTGCATTCCTGAACTATATTATTAATATAATGTCTGACTGATCATGTATCGTATATATATTATAGTTTAAATAATATGTAGCTTTACCAGCAAATATATGCTTCAAAAATTGGACCAAGCTTGGTTAAAGGAGGTTTTTAAAGAAGTTACATCACAAAAAAGGCTTTCCCTTCCACCATAACTTCACTATTCACTCATTTCAATACATAAATTATTAGAGGTATCCCAGATTCAGGTTCCCACAATCTTGGTTGTATGTAATATAGTTTGCATAATTCTTTCTCTAATCATGAGTATAATATCTGGCCGAAATTTGCTAATGAAGATCCTTTGTGAAAAGACGTTACAATTTTTTGTGGGGCAGAACTATGTTCCTTTTACCAGTCCGACAAATTGTTTCATCGATTCGAAAAGCTCTTATAATAATTTATTTTTAAATCCTGCATTTGAATGACTTCCGTAACACTAATAGAATTACATCACAGAAAAAAAACAACCACGCCTATCCGTAGTCGATATTATAGGAATTATTATAATCTGATGGTAAAGTCCTTCTCATTCTGATTGTTATAAAATTTGTTACATTTTATAAAAATAATATATGTATCTTGAAGTCGAATTTTTCGCTAAGGTCAAGGTTTTTTAGCATTAAATTTTATTAAAAATGACATGTAGATATATACACAGTTTGGATCCTCATATTTAATCTCTTCTTCTAATCTAAAAAAAAAATCCACATATGCTTAAAACAATGATTCAGTGGTATGTGGGAAAATAAAGATTTTTATAATCAAAGTAATATCTCAATTATAATATATATTTATGACCCATTGTTTTTATTTGCGGAAGTAATACTTAAATATTTTGGTTTGTTTTCAAGGATTTAAACAATAAATAATACTGTCCATTTGATGGCAATTGATAATAAATATGATTATCATAGCCCAGTGACTATATAACCTAACCTTACTTAAATAAGATCCTCTAATGATTATTTATCCGCATCATAACTGTTTGATAGATCAGGGAAGAAAAGAAAACCATAAATTGTTTTATTGTGTATTTAAAAAGAAAAAAATACATCTATAAAATAAAATATATTTAAATAATAAATTCTTACTCTTATGCACTACACGTTTGCATAAAAAATGCTTTAGTGATTCTTCGTACACCTTAACCCTTTGGTTGCCAAATCCAATATATCGGCAATGCCTAAAAAATACCGAGAATTGCCTAAGCCGTCGAGCTCGTCATGATTGAAGTAAGTATCTGATACATTTTTAATAATCTATAGGATATTACACGTGTCACTACGGTATACCATCACCCTGCTTTATTCGAAGCTTAAAGTGGTTCAGTTTCTTCAAAGAAAGCATATCATCCATGCTGATAATGCATCCTGACCATTGGAGACGCTGAATCTCGATAAATATATATTATTCATAACAAAAAAACATAATATGGTCACATTGTGAACATCCTTTTTTATACATTTATAAAACCGTTTAATTATAACATATCGATGTCTTAATCTGCAAACCAGTTAATTCCACCCATGGTCAAAAAACCGATTTTGTTCAGCTTTATTTTTTCTATGACACGCACTAAATTCACATAAAAATGATGCAGGTAAAATCCTCCGCAAACACCAGCCAACTCCTTGCAGTAACATAAACATTCACCAAATTTTTTTGTTACTCCTGAATATTTTACGCAAATGGAGTTGGGTGGTTTGCAGATTGAGTCACCGATATATTAATTAAATGGCTACATACGTGTGTATGTTAAAGACGATAGAACCAATAAACATAATGAAATTCAAAATTCTACGCTAAATTTACTGCATTTTATCGGTGTATTTTTTAGATACCAGAATATGTATATGTATTGCTATTTTAAAAGATTAATCAACTGTTTGTCAATAAAAAAAGTCAAATACTTATACAGTTGCCGCTTACACGTATCTTATAAAAATATGTATGCCATTTTAGTATCATGTTTTATTATAAAAACGTCATCTATGGTTTCTAGACACAAGCCTTTACTAAAACCTGTAATGTTTTAACAGCTTTTCTAGCGATTTTCCTAAAATGAGGTGCGTTATCTTAAAAAAACTTCTCTTTTCATATTCCAGGTTTTCATGGTAAATATGAAAATACTATTTATGAATACTATGTAAAATACTATAGTGTGATTGATATCAATAGTATCCACAAGTCATTAGAGGAAATGAGAGATAAACATTATAATTTATTATACACGAACGTTGACTGGAACACGATAATTTGTATTTTTTTTTAATTTACGATATAGGTTCGTTTCTTTTTGCAATGAAGTGAGATTCTCGTGAAAGTCCCACACCTATCTTTAAATTAATACCATGCATTTATTTTTTGGTACGTAACACTGCTTAACTATTTAATATGCTATATTTAATACCTATACTATTTTGCTTTAAGTAGCAGTTGACAAATATGTTAATTGTACATATTGATCGGGTCGTGTGATATATTTTTGACGGTATGATGCAAGTCTTCAAAATATCGCCCCTTGAATATTTTTCTTTTTATAACCCTTAATTGTGATTCTTTTTATAAGCTTTTATTCATTAAATGCACAAAACGTGTGAATACTATTTTTATTTTGACAATATAAAACACTTAAAAATAATACAACAACTATCAATTGCAACAATCTTCTACAGTTTTACCCTTCTAACTTTAATTTTAGCAAATTCGTTAATTACGAATCTCCTCTTCTTTTAATCTCAGTTGCAAGTTTGTCACGAATTGTGTAAAAGATGCAGTAAGCACGTGCTTACTTTGGTTATAAAGTTAATGCTGCACTGAATATAATACGTCAAAATCGATCAAAAATTTAAAAGTATTGTCACTTTTTATACTGTACCTGATTCAAAGTGACTCGCGTCAAGTCGCATCGATTCGTGAAATATCTAAAGTAGGTTAGGAAACTTAACCCGCGTGACGCTTGCGTACTGCCTCACGGCGCTTTATGTTGGTATCCATTCCCTCTATTGTGCTTTAAGAAGCATTAATGTTCATCCGAAGCAGGGTTTTTTTTTGTCTAGAATTAAAATTTTACTCGAATCATAGTTTTTAAAATCTCGAATTTATTTGTATAGATAATTGATATTGCTTTCAATTTTACGGAACGTTTTTTTCTGCAAAATTACGTTTTATTTTTCCTTTTAGACAAAAATCAACTTTTATACTTTATTGTACCGAATTTATTTTTATTACGTATACTTATCGTCGTTATCTGATTGTGGAAAGTGAATAATTTCACAATCAAAATTTCTAATACGTCATGCAATTGTCTTCTTTATCTTGCATCTTTAACTTTTGCCAAAGAACATGTATTGGTATAATAATTGTATTTATTTAAAGATAACAAACACCTGCAATTTTACTGATAAAACTTGTATAACAACCAGACTTATTATATCATCGAATAATGAATTTATAATAATCGTATTAGTTAAGTATTCAATGTGATACAAAGAAATTCTTATCTCATTTCGTTTGAGCTTCAGCTTTTATAAAACAAGTATATTATGTATCTAATATTTTTTTACCATGACAGTTTTGACACTTTTTCGTTAAATAAAGGTTTTCTATACAATTTTACGTCAATATTAGCGAAGCTTTATTACATTGTATGGGGGTTTGTTTTATTTAAAAATTAGAATACACATTATTCTTTTCAAATCACTACTTTCAACTGGATACATTCTCTGATTGGTCTAAATATATCCGGCAGGTATTGACCGGCGTCTTCGATAATGTTTTTTTTTCTGCTAGTTGTCAGTGTACCGCGCCGCAAGTCATATTCAAAATTCGCCGGCTTGAGTTGCAATCTATCCGGCATTCAGATCGGTCCGGTATTGATTATAAGTTTTTCTACTAAACTATTTGATAATTTATAATAAAATACCAACGATATTTGGTAATTATATAAAATTATATTGACAGAAACAAAAATATTTAATAAAAATGGAATCAGCCCAACTCATCAAAGTGGTTAATCCTAAATTAAAATATTCCGACGATTATTTGGAGGCGAATTATAAATATTCGAATTCTATCGTCAGTATAAATGAAAACATCTATCAGGTAAGATACAATTCACCTTTTTTAATGTGTTGCTACCATAAAACGTACCATTTCGTTGATTTTTTGTATGTTTCGAAAAAATATTTTGTAACGGATGTAATAATTGTAACTGTCGTGTTGGGATTTATCTATTAATTAATATTTCTTGCATACATTTTTAATCCTTGTGACGTGCATACTGTCATTACAATGTCCAGGTTTATTTATGAAAGAATGAATACGCGTCGTTACTGCATTTTCTAGTGCACTTCCGTGAACTTGAATTTTATCGATTTTAGAAATAACCTTGAGACCGTTCGGCAGTCATATGTCCACGATCCTAGTGCCTGATCGTCGTTATTTATAGAATGAAATGAAATCGCTTACGCGGGTAGAATGTATTTATTTATGCTGACATTTTACCATATTTTTTTACGTTCTATCCGTACAACATACTCGAATTGCACTTCAATATATTTCTTTTCAACCCGTCAAGTTAATTCAGAAATTACTTATTAAGGCATTTTTTATATGGTGTCGAAGATTATACATATAAAAATTATGATTTCTAGAGACAATATTTTGTAATAAGAATTGCGAGCTCCAGTTTTACGAGGTCGCTTAGTATATAAATAAATCGTAAAATACAAATGTTTTTTATAGCAGCGTAAGTTAGGCGAATTTACATTTTAAACAATATTTTAATTTTTGTGTATAGCATAGGTATATTATAGAATACTAGATATTTACGAAGTTTTTTGGAGAACATTGGAGGGAAGCTAAAATAAGTCAAGTCACGATTTCCTTATCAAACACTGAACGGCGTTTTATTCAGTGACGGTTTTGAATGATAAGCATCGATGGGCACATGACACTATGCCGGTTTTATGAATTTGGTTTTGTCCTTTTAATCTAGTATTTTTACAAAAAAAACAGAAACATGTATAACTTATTTATTGTGCGGTTTTCATAATTTCTTTAAAACTGGTGTTTTAGATGTTTACACAATCTTCTTTACATCAGATTTAGAGGGGACTGTATGGAGGCTTCTTTCGGAGGTTTTGTTGAAATATTTTTTTTTTGAATTGCTTTAAACACATTTACTTCCATACGCCATCGTGTCCCTCGTCTTCCTTGCATGCAATCAAAAAGCTTTTCATTATTGTATTATAATATGTGACCACATTTAAAATAAACCGTCAACTGTTTTTTATTTTAAATCTACCTCTATTTTTATTTTAAATTAAGAATAGCCATAATTATGTTTAATATTTAATTCATGCATGGAAGACTATATCTTATATTATTATTTTTTATGGTAAACTCAAACATATTTCCTTTTACATGAAACCTGAAATTTAAGTTTCTGTTGAAATATATGAAAGAATATTTTTTTGTCTCGGTTCTGTAATTTATGAAAGTCATTCATGTAAATGCTGAACTTCCTATATGAATAATGTCCAGGTATACGACAAGGAAACCGAACTCAAAATCCAAACTGGACTTAAGCCAGCACGCCTTGGGGTGATGTTAGTTGGATGGGGTGGTAATAATGGATCCACTTTCACTGCTGCTGTATTGGCCAATAAGCAACGAATACAATGGAACCATAAGTGTGGCAAACGTGAAGCAAATTGGTAATATATTTAAATCTCATATTTTGTTACATTTAAATATCTATAAGGATATTTGACTTATTATTAGTACACTAAAAAATAATAATATTTTTTTAAATTGTTCATTGTCACCATAAGCTCCAACCCTTCTTGTTATATATATTTTTAGGTTCGGATCTGTAACTCAAGCTAGCACTGTTAAATTGGGAATTGATGATAATGGACAAGATGTGTATGTACCAATGTCTGCTGTTTTACCAATGGTGCATCCGAATGATATCTGTAAGTGATATGGCAAATAGACAACATTTTTTGACTGATCTATTTAAATTAAATATAGACCAAATTTTCAAAGCAATTCAATTATTTATAAAACCATTTCAGTTAAGGTATTGTTTTCTATCATATTTTAATTTCAGTTATCGATGGTTGGGATATCAGTCCTGCAAATTTGGCAGCTTCAATGGTACGAGCTGAAGTGATCGATTATGAACTTCAACAGAAAGTTATTAAAGAAATGTCCACTATGAAACCGAGAGCTGGTGTCTACGATCCTGATTTTATTGCTGCTAATCAGGTGAGATGATAATTATTGATAGTTTAAATCTATTTAATATCATTATTAATGCTCACAGTCCAAACAGAATTTTATCATATCAAATAAATGATTATTATATGAGACTTTGCTATTTGTTTTTTCTTGCAACATGCTTTGTAAATTTACATATTTATCATTTTTTTAGGCTGACCGTGCTACACATATATTAAAGGGAACAAAATATGAACAATATTCACAGCTCAGAAAAGATATCCAGGACTTTAAGAAAAAACATTCTCTCGAAACCATTATTGTTTTGTGGACTGCAAACACAGAAAGGTAAACTTCATTACTAGAATTGGTTTGACAAATTTTTCAATCTTAAGCCAAACATTAAAAATTTTCATAGCAATTAATTGTATTATAAAGTATCTATTTTAAAATTATTGATAAACTGATTGATACAGAATGATTAATTTGTCTAATAAAAATGATATTTGTTGATTTCAGATTTTGTGATGTCATTCCTGGAGTCCATGATACGCAAGCAGATCTCATGTCAGCACTAAAGAAGAATGAGAAAGAAATTTCACCTTCAACTTTATATGCAATGGCCGCCATCTCGGAAAAAGTTAGTTGGTTAATTTGTTGTCTATGAAAATTATATATAATTGCTGAAAGATGTTGCTGTTTACACTGATTCATTTTGATTGACTTAATGAAATAATATCCTTTTTTGCTATAACAAACACATTTCCATGATGTGATTATCATTCATATTATAAAACGATAGTGTATAACTCAGATTTACCTTGTTTTTTTTATTTATTTATTTTTATTTTTACACGCTATTGATTGTTGCCTACAATATTGATTCACTATTTTGGCGTATTGATAAATTATAGGAATGATTGTATCTAATTACTGATAATTATATGCGTACAATATATGGAAATGTACAAATTTCTAATTAGTTTTGATTGGTTGTTTAACTAAAAATCTTAAACATTTATAGTGCTCATTCATCAATGGTTCCCCACAAAATACTTTGGTGCCAGGAGTTGTACAGATGGCTGCACGTAATGGCGTTTTTGTTGGAGGTGACGATTTCAAGTCAGGACAGACAAAATTGAAATCGGTTCTAGTCGATTTTCTTGTCAGTGCTGGTAAGTTGATATCGTCGGCTTGAACTTATTCAACTCTTTAATTTGGCAACATTTGTTTTGGTAAAAAACTGAGATCTAAAGTCAAATATAGAAAAACATGTTGGTCTGGAAATAAAGAATAGTTTCTTGTTTTCAGGTATAAAGCCAGTGTCAATTGTAAGCTATAACCATTTGGGAAATAACGACGGAAAGAATCTCTCTGCTCCTGAACAATTTCGTTCCAAAGAGGTAAATATCATAGCATAGCAATTAAGTTGTTATGTCAAAGACACTTAATAAATAAATATTTTTAGAGCCATACTTATTTTATATGAACTAATTAAATTTGTATTTACAGATATCGAAAAGCAATGTTGTTGATGACATGGTAGCTTCAAACTCAGTTCTTTATGAAAAAGGAGAAAAACCCGACCATTGTGTGGTCATCAAATATGTACCATATGTTGGTAAGTAACAATCATTAATAATTTTTTTACATATCTATTACCTATAAAGTTCTGTATTATTTTAATTAATAAACATAAATTATATTTAAAATATTTGAATACTTCTAGTATCTTGATGTGTAAGATATTGTTCATCCAGATAAAAATAAATATTTTTATCAGAGTGGTGTAGTTGATATAATTATGTATGCAGGAATATAGTTTGTATGTAATTACATGATGCACATGATCCAGAATGTTGTAAAGGAAGTGAGGACGACTTGACTAATCAAAAAAATTAAAGAAACTTGTTTTGCTTAATATTTTTAGGTGACTCAAAAAGAGCTATGGATGAATACACCTCTGAAATTCTTCTGGGAGGACACAACACAATTGTCGTACACAATACGTGTGAAGACTCTCTTCTTGCCGTGCCAATAATTTTGGATCTCATTTTACTGACAGAACTATTTTCTCGAATCCAATTCAAGTTGGCTAATACAGATGATGAGTTTTCCAACTTCCACGCAGTTCTTTCTTCACTTTCCTATCTGTTGAAAGCACCCTTGGTGCCCGAAGGAACACCGGTTATAAACGCTTTATTCAAACAGCGTACCTGTATTGAGAATATTCTACGGGCATGTTTAGGTTTGTCACCGGAAAGTCACATGCTTCTAGAACACAAAATACCTTTCTTAATGAAAAAAAGAGGTCATGATACTAATGGGGTCAATGGCTCTCATAAGGCTTCAAAAAGAGTAAAGTATTAGTTATTTCAGTAAACCGAAGTATGATCAATCTTGGTTTTTTTGTCCCAATAATTCTCCATTAATGACAAGCACATTTTCAGTACTATCATAATATACTATAGTATATTTAAAGTTCTTTTTGCACGGGTATTCCAGAACTGTTCTAATTTTTGTTTCTGATTTATACTGTTTAATATAGTATTATTTCTCACCAAATGTAATGAAAACTGAAAATATTCCACTGAATTAATGTTGTGCCACTTATAAAAATATATGCATGTACTAATTAGGAATTAAACACAGTAGTATGTGTGTCTATATCACATTACATTGTGTAATTATTGATAAGAAATATATTTTCATAAAAATATTTATACTGACCTGAACATTCACTTGTCATTGAAGTGACTGAAAGAATAACGATACCAATTACGACTTAAATCAAATATTATAATTTAATTTATAGCTTATAAGAATTGTGGTGTATTATAGAAGAGAGACATCCAGTATTTTTTTTGATTTTTTCACATGTATTTCGTTTCGTAGACTTGAAAAATATTTGTTTGATCTAGAATGAAACATTGATAATTGAAAACCCATTGAATATTCAAACAGTTAATAAAGGTGAATAATTTAGGTTATTGAAAGTATTTTTGTGAAGCCAGGATAACAGAAATAAATTATAATATAGTATTGACGTAGTGTTGTTTATTTAAGCATTTGTGGATACAATATATCTATTTTAGTCTTTTTACAATGTTACATATTTTCTTATTTGCTTATTTTAAAATACAAAGTGCTGCTGAAGTAGGTATCTACATATTATATTTTAAATTTTATCAATTTCTGAAACAATACTCTATAAATTATATTATAAGTACGGAGTTTGCCGCCGTTACGTTATTAATTCAACTTACTAAATATTTGGCATACATTTTTAATAGACTAAATTCTATACAAATTACCATATTGCTTGATTATACAGTTGCTTTTTATCATAGATGTAATAATATTTATCTATCAAATCATATTACACTTTGTCATTCAGTTATTTCTAATATTTAAAAAAAAAATAATAAATATTAAGTACAATTAGGTTTTGTGTAAAAATATTTCCAGATAAAGCAACCGATCTGAGTGTTGTAATATTTTTGTAATGTGTTTTAATTGATTATATAATAAATATTGTTGGGACAATGTTACTATTGCATTATTTAATTATATTCACCTACACATTTTATATCCATTTTGAAAATTATTAGGCCGAACCAATAACAACATAGGTTAGTTAGTTCATTATCGAATGAATAATTTTTTTGGTTAAAGCTAAAATTAATAAACCTCAATACCTACAGCTATCGGAGTCTCCTAAAAAAAATTAAATCAACACAAATTAACAACTATGAACACATTTTATATATTGAATTATTATCATTAAAAAATATTCATTATAAAAATGTAAAGTCAGACTGATAAAAATGAACATGAAAATTATAAATATTACACAAGGTTTCTTTCTATGCAGAAGACTTAATATTTTATCTAACAGAGTATTTATATTTTAGATCATGAACATAATGAGAAAGGGGATATATAAAACAAAAAAACAAGTCACACCCATTTCAAAATCTCGAATAGAATAGATGTTAATTTAAAAAAATGTTAATCCAAATCCACCTCTGTTTTCAGCAATCATTTAATTTGTTGGTTATAGTTTTGTTGTCAATAATTGGAAAAGGAGTTTTGTCCAATTTGTTACCAGACCTCAGTTAATGAAGAACATAGAATAAATCCAGAACTATAACTAACTTGACATAATTTTATAAGAAGATTAATTCAATTAGTTTTTAGATACTCCATATTGGTTTTCATTTAATAGAAGTAATTGTTAGTTTTACAAGGTGAAAATTTGTCTACTTCATTGCAAAAATTACGTGAACAAGAAAAATGATTCAAATATTATCTCTTCTTAGAAATTTAGACTGTTAAAATTTTACAGTTATTTGAGGATTCTTAAATGATTTTATTTGCCTTATTTATCAGGTAGTGATAATAATGAGGAATGTGAGGATATTAGCTGTTATTAGTACCAGGCTAAAGCATGTATTACGTTGGATTTATTTAGTATCATATATTTGGAAATAAAATCCTTACAAACATAGTAACGGAAGGAAAACCAAGTAAAAACTCCTTGTCTAATTAATTTTCATTAAGAACTTTTGATGAATGCCAACGTCTCATGACAGGTATGGCATGAATAAAAGAAAAAAAGTTTTGAGTTTGCTAGTTATTTGTGAATAAAAAGAATTTTATTATTGAGTATAATTAATTAATAATTTAAGTATTCCGAAATTTCGGATATCTTACTTTAGGAGATAGTATAATATGTCAATACTATATCAATTTCTAAAGAATAATAATTATTGTAATTTTCTATAAGTAAGTGTTGGGTTTTATCATAAATAATTCGCATATTTAGAAGAGTGCACAGATTGTGAGGGAATGTTTTAAGATTGAGTCTAACGTGGCTAGCACAGTGAATGTTAGATAGTGAAAGCAAAATTTCAGTTAGTACTTACATATTAAAAGAATTAATTAAAATCTGCAAGTAATCTTATATAATACAGAAATTATGGTATGTGTATACAATTTATTGTTTTCTTTTAGTTATATAATAATAAATATAATAACCATTGACCGTAGAATAACAATTAGTATTATTCGGAAGCAATTTGAAGCATTGGGACTCGAATATTTATTATTTGCTGATAAACTCCATACTTGATCTCAATTATTTTACATTGATGTTAAAATATTACGATACATTTAAAACTTTCATTACAATAAGTCATTTTCATAATATATCAATATGTTGCCTAACAATGTCCAATTAAATTGATTTTTTTTTTTTATATGACGACTGTTTATCACTCCATGGTTTGAATCTATACTAAGATGTTAGAGAACCTGTTAAGTATTGTTGATTGTTTCATTTAAATCGTTTTTGCTGCTAACCGCCACAAAGGCTGTAAGAGAAAAGTATCATGTTTTTTTGGCTCTCTTAAAAATATGAGATTTAAGGAAATATGGTTGCTCCAAACATAATTCACATTAAATACATATAAATGAATGAAGGTTACTGATATCAAATGCAATGGTTACAATACGTTACACACACAGTGCTTCATACGCTGCTAATCAGTATCAGATTAATGTTAAGTTTACCTACTGTAGACAGATCCATACCTCAATCTTACTGATTCAAAATATGGTTTTGTTTTTGGTTATATGTACTTACTGTAACACAGAGGGTCTCTCATTTCACATGAATGTTTCAGTTTAAAACACAATTATTGTTATTTTTAACAATAAATATCTTTTAAAATAGCCTAAGAGTATTTGGAATTTAGTTTTGACATTATTAACCTTCAACCTTGGTATTTATACTATTTAAAAATTATTTCCTATTAACATCCAGATTTCTTATGAGAATATCGCTCACTGAATGCAATAATATCGATACCCAAAAATGATAAGTTATGGATGTAGAAACATTAATTTTCAGCTGAGTTATAGCATCATTACATTTAATATGCGATGATGAATTTAGGCACAAGATATGCCCATAAAATTTCTAACTTGTATGTAGCTACAATTTCTGTTTTTAAGTTGAATACTCATTTTAAAGACATTGTATTAATTATTTTAATAGTTGGCAGCTACACGTGAAATGAATTTTATTGTGTACTTCAATTGCTTACATTAAGATGTAGGAATTCTCAGTGGATAATTTTACAAATAAACATGGAAACCTGAATAGGTTTATTCAACTGTTTAAAAATCACAATGGATATTTTATCATATTAAAAATAATGTTAATAAACGAGCTATAATCAATGCAGCAGTAAAATATTTGGCTGGAATTTTATTTCCTTTAGAATGGCACAGCACGAACTTATGAATAAATGGGGTGGCCTTTAATTATATTTTTTTCTGATTATTGCAGCTATTTGCAATAACTATGTGTGAACTTATGAAATTGATAATTAAGTGCATTAAAAATATGATGCGAAGATAGTATTTTATGGAATGCATGAAAGAAAAATTTAAGCGGTTGAATAAATGTAAATGTTGAATTTGATAGGAAATATTTGAAGAGATTTGAATTTTTAAATTTGAGTATCCTGTTTTGTGAAATACGGTTAGTTGTTGACATTGAAATGATAAATTTTGCGGATATGTGATATCTATTATGCTGATTATCATTGGTGCAATGGTTAATATCTCAAATCAATTATATGATAATCACTGAACTGAACAAATATAAAGCCTTTTCTCACTAACTTAAAGAAAATTGTTCTGATATTGACTAATTTTAACGATGCCTCATATAATATTATTAATTAATTATGGAATGGGACCAAAAATGTAATGATCACTTGACATTAGAATATAAGCTTTGAATTGAAGTTATTTTAGATAAATATTACAAATGAAAAGATTTCATTTGAGACTGCAGGCAAATTTTATAAATGTATGAGTATAAATAAATTCATTTCTCAGTAATGGTCGCATTTAGCATCTGAAATAAAAATAGCTGCGAAAACTTAACATCACACATTATTAAGTTGGCAGCATATTTTTGTTTGTATTCACGATAAGATAGACTGTTGTTTATTATGTCTGTTTTTTTGTAAATTGTATGCAAACTTTATTTGACAACTATTTATGTTATTTTCAATCACTTTATTTTTATTGATATTTTGTTCATAGTTTTTATAGTCTGTCTTTATTTATTCTTGATATTGAAGCGCACTCATAGAAATGTCAAAGTGGCGCATGGAAACTGCGTAGTGCGCCCACAATATACTTGAACCGTCAGACTACACATGTGATTGGAGTGCTGCCAAGTTAATAATATGTTTTGTTGGAAAATTCACGACTAACTTAATATTGTACGCTAAACGTGACCTTTACCCATTTCTCAATATAAATTGTGAAGAGAATGTGTGGTGAAAGCATTTGAAAGATTTAGTATATCATATATGATATAAATAATCTTGTAGTGCTTGTGGTATGTATTTGAACATTGAAAGTTATTTGGATGTAATTCTAGTATTTCATTCGGACAGGAAAAATGAGATAAGATTACGTGTTTTTAAAGGATGGTTATGAGTAAATTAAAAGAAGCATGAAGTTTGATTCAATAAAATTTTATTAATGAAAGCAATAAAATACAAGATGATTAAAAAATATTTGCAAATTAAACATGATTGAAAACCATTCATTATACTTTAATATTAAATAAAAGCATGCATGATGCTATGACCTACAAGTAAGGGATACATAATAATACATTGAAGAATTGAATGCAATCTAGAACACAAAGGTGCAAATCCAATTATAAACCAGTTATTTCAAAATGTTTTACAGTTTTGTAAACTTTTTAGGTGGTACTACAAATATACAGCATGTTTTTCTAGAACAATTGACTTAAATAGAGCATGGTAAAAAATATTTCTTCCCTTAATGATGGGTGATCATTGATCTTTTTCCTTCCAATGGTTATTTTAATCTATTTATTACTCTGCAATTAAAAATATTCATTTTTCAATACTCAAAAAATACAAGGAATCTGACATTAAAATTCAATAAAAGGTCAACATTTTTTCCAGTATTTATAAAATTTCAGCACTTTTTTAAGAGTTTATTGCGATACTGTTGATATTCAACATCAAAGAATTAAATTGATATTGAAGTATACAACGAGAGCAATTCAAATCAATGAATGCATAAATAACTTTAACATTAAGGTTAATTTGAAACTAAATGACAAAATTAACAAGACTTGCACAATCTTATTTTTAAAATGAAATGATCTTTAAAATATTTTATCACACAATGAACAAAATGGGCTTTTATAATATGTCATAACATTTAAATTAAAAAAAAACATTTCAGTAAGCATCTATTCAACGATATGAATAACTTATATATATTTATATTTTAATAACAGATGAATCAACAATACACAGGAAAAAGTATAAAAGTCTCTATAAGTTTTATATCAATATTTTGTAATTGAATTAAAACTTTATTTAACACTTTGATTTTACATCACAAACATGTTTAAATTTTTAGAGACAATATTGTGATTTCATATTTTTGTATTATCAATGATATACATATGACTGTGAATAGACCAATATTGGAAACCACAATATGAGATAATCAAATTTAACTCATGTTTTAAATGACCTTTAAAAGTTTAATGATGCGTTGGAAATCAATGAATAAATTTTATGTGTTCTCTTAATGTCTTTAAGTAGGACAATATTCTTGAAATTAACGTGCAATATTGGAAAATAATTACTTACAGGGTTGTAAAGAATATTCTAAATGATAAAATAATACTCGAAGATGATACTACGAAGGAAACATATTGCTTAAATATCAACAGGGTAGACATTTTCCATATTTCTTCAGAAATAAAAAACAATCGGTGTAAAACACCACGAATAATATTTCTATAAATGTTTTCGCAATATTGCTGCAAAAGATATCAGTCAAATAATTTGTCTAAAAGTCTACATTCCACATTGCAATAAGTAAGATTCATAACACCTCTTTAAATTTATCTTACCCTAACAGCACATTATAGAAGATTATATAATATTGAAAATGATACACATTGTAAATATTAAATTAACATACGACATACTTAAAAAACTAGAATATTAATACAAGTAATAGATGTTACATTTTATATTATTTATAATAAAAGGCCTATTTAGTGTCAGTGGCTTAAAACTGAAAAGAAATCAGTAACGCTTTTACGCAAGGAAGATAAAACGTCAGTATGATAAACTACAATCGTCGTGTCTCGGAATGTTTGTAGCACCTAAATTATACAATATTCTACGTAATGCCTTAAGACCAGAACGGTAATCGAGTTAAACAAAAGGAATGGTTCAATTCATTATACTGCCACAAAACATACTTTTAGAAAAAATAAGCTCAATGAATTCTATCTAAGCAGTACAAAATATATTCCTAATATTATTACTACATTCAAATAATGAAAAATTTGTTTGTTATTTCGCCTGTGATTCAAACAATATTATCAATTTGGTCTTCAATGCAAAAATGACAGACAATCTATCTAGACTACCAGGACTGAAAAATTGGCACTCCGTTACGAATACAGTGGCAGTATAATATTTTAGTACAACAATATCAAACATTACTTTAACTAAAGTAGTACAGTAGTTAGGTAGTTATGTGAATTTATTTACCTAATAATCAAGGGGTCTTTCACTAAATTGATGACGAAAAGAGTCCTACATTATTTCATAATACTGTAAAATAATCGTAAAGAAAATAATAATACTTAAAAAATAATTCTAGTTTGTTCTAAGGTAGGTTATCTTCAAGAAATAGAGCACATAATATAATGAAACAGCACTATGCTAGACTTATTCAATAAAATAAACTGGGTATTTAGTCAATGTTTTACAATTGACCATTAGTAATTTTAATGCCAGTATGAATGATTAAAATGTTACATGAAAAATTTTATCTAAGCTTTTTATTACAAATTATAAAACCTTTTTTTTTAATGGAATGATAATTTTATTCTGGCAAACGCGTAAATCGCTAGAAGACCTATTCATTTTTCAAATGATGCGAAATTTATGTATTTAGTGCTAGTGTTTTAATTTCTGTATAATAAGTAGGAGAGAGAGTGAGAAAAAGAGAATTCTAGATATATTTGCTGAGAAAACGTGGTTATTTTATTTTTTTATTATTAATGCTTAATTTTGTAGATAAATTTTAAAATATAATATCCAGAAAATAAATAACCAAGATGAGATTTCAAATAATATGATAAAAATTGTTGAATCAGAATAAAGATTAACTTTCATAAATATGTGCATGTGTGTAAGCCTGAGGTCATTAAATCCAGGGATGCTAAATAAAAGTGTGAGTGAAGAAAGAACAGGAAATGAAGATAAATAAGATGAAGTTCATGAAGTAGAGGGTTTGAATTCAGTTAAGCGGTAGACAGAACATATGCTGCAGCAGAGTGCGATGAGCTGGTCGCGGTTCCACTTGCTGGAGACTTGAAAGGTCTTCGATAACGTCGTCATAGTCAGCTTCGGAAGATGAATCGCAAGGTGGTCCCACTGGATGGTACACACCGTACGGCTGAAACAAACAATTGGATTTTATAAGATAAATATTGTCTAGAAGAGAAATGTTTTTGATAGTATTGGATACATACAAAGTTGAGTGTGTTTATAAAATTTAAAATATTGGATTATTAAATGAAGATAATTTGTGATTTTCCAATTCTAGCTTCAAATTATGACAGTTTTACACTTTTTAAGAAATGGGAATATTTTATAGTAAATTTATTTGAATATTGGCAATTATTTTTAGTCATATAATTCTACCTGAGTGAAGGGATCATTGTAGGGATGCAGCAGGCAGGCGTGGCGTCACACGCAATCTTCCAATGACATGAGCAGCGGGTTCACATACTCAAAGCCTTCAAATTCAGACTGATCGATTTCTTCAATTACTCGACTGAAAAAATTAAATTCATGATTCATTTTTTATGCTCAAGGTTATATAACATAGGTTATCGGTGATAACAGCAAAATGGTTCATTTATAATTAGCCCAAAAAGAGATATCAAAAGACAGAACTTGAAAATGATCATTAATCATGTAAATTCGCGAAAGGTATTTTCTTAAATTGTTAATTTATCTTTAAAACACATTTTTTTTTCAAATAAATTATTACTGATTATACTAAGTATTACATTTGGAGTTATGAAGGTATTATTTATATTATATATATTTTCAATGATAATTATGATGCGAAAGAATATACAAGCATACTTCACTATATTTAAGGAATAAAAAGTAAAATATATTCATCTAAATAATGTACATTTCAATTTATTGTTGAATTTAGACATTGGGATGTCATGCTAGTTTATAATAATAATAATTTACAATTACACTGCTGACCGATTCATACGTGAAATGAGACCCAGAACATATTTGCATTTCTGGTGAAATTTAAGGGACTCAGACTTGAATTAAAAAAGAATTCATTAGGATCTATTTAGTTATAAATACACTTGTAATTTTACTTACAATGAATGCAAATGCAAAAATAATGGAATGACTTGATTTTGTGATTGTTGAAAAAGATTAAAGAAAGAATTTATATGTTTCTATGTATTTTTTTTAACTTTTATTAAAGATCCGAAAGCTTTTTTTATGTATTAGGAAGTTATGTGTTTTTACAAATAACTTAAAATATGCCCCGGATAAAAGATACAGTGATAAAATTTGTAGTATTTGTAAAGATGTCTGACAATCTGAGTTCCTTTGGTAAATTAAAAGTAACGATAAAAATATTTTAGTAGAAAAATTAGATAATGGTAAGAAAAAACAGTTTCATGCGACACTTATCTTGCGACTGGTAGCATTTGTTTTGCATCAACTGAAAACGCACATCCAGACCAGTGACAAAGATTGAGGACAAAAATACCATTGATAGAATGGTTGCAACATTACTCACTCGTCATCGGGCGTTAGATGAACGGGTTCGTCGGTGAATTCGGGCGGGAAGTTGGCGAGATCGCGGTCAGAGTCTAACCGCGGCTTGAACGGTGGCTGCACTTGTTTCTGCTCAAGCTACAAAACAAAAAATAAAAAAAGAAGAAAAAGAGGAAAAAGCACAAACAAAATGGCGGAAAACTACGCAGAACAGTGTTCATGCGTTCTATGTTGGTTTTAAGTAAAAATAATAATTACGACAATGTGCTGACAACTGACGGATGTTTTGCATTGTGAATCGAAGCTACGTTCTATAGAATTGATTGCTGGAAATAGAACATGATACGATTAATTCCTTTCAATGTGAAACTTCAATGGTAAATAATATTTCTATATGATCAGCAGATAAAAAAAAAACTTATTCAAGGTTACGTGGGCTGTCCAATAAAACTAAAATCAGAATTCGTAATAAGTGTCAAAATAAGTCTGGATTAACGGTTCTATTCTATCTATTAAAAACAACTAAATCAAATGATGACAAAGAAAACTTTGTTGTCTACCCCTAAAAACAAATCTCAACACTATGAAAGCGCAGAATATCTACTCTCAAATTACAATAATTATCAAATACGGCGAAATGTAATGCGCACCACTTTTCAGGATCACCTTTATCCGATTCATAAATCTAACAATAAGATAAGTCAATCAAAAGATCTTTACCAAGATGCATGGTGAGGAATTTTGTTCCCATAATTTGTTCATCATCATACTTTGAATGGAAATGCAATTGAAAAATAATATGGGAATTTTGATGTAGGATCGTATCAGGGATCCATAATTATACAATATTTATTCTCAATAGTTTAGTAGTAAAGACAGCCTAGTTAAAGTTACAAATAGTTGTAACCATGATAATGTAAAAAACATGATTAAATCCAGTTGTTTAAGTCATCTGTGGTATATATTCTTCATTTTATATTTGTATTATAACCACCGCAGTTTCTGTGGAGTGTAAGCTTTACATTTCGCCGAACCATATCGCCACAACAATACAAAGCGATAGTTATTAATCGCGGAGTTGAAACGTCATTTCATGCTCTGGAGGTTGATCGGATATCATGCGGTCCAGAGGAGCGTTGCAAAATGGAGGTCGGAATGACGGCCACCGACTCACTCGTCATCCGGGGTGAGGACGGCCGGCTCGCAAGTGAACTGCCTGTCGAAGTTGTCCAGGCATTGCAGCAAGCAAAGATGGCGCCTCTCCGCGTCAACGGCTCGCAATTTGCTCATTCCCCCCGCCTCCTCGGCATAGATGTCGTCTGTCACTTCGGCGGGGGAGTTTTCGGGGACTTCAGGGAAATTTAGCACACTGCACGGGGAGGCGGTGCACGGCACAAACGGAGGACGCATTTGCCTCGCAGACACCTGCCCTCGTCGCCGAGTGTTGCAAAACAATCACTCACGTGTCAAATACATTTCAATAAAACAATGATGTTATATCTGGCGGGCGAACGCTGCAAAGCTCTCGTTGTCAACAATAAGTAAAACATTTAGCACCAATATGAAAAAGGCCTAATGCATTATCCCAATTAGTCCTATGGAATGCGCCTCAAACATATTAATGAGGTTTAAATTTATTGGGCTTCAAAAGCTGGTCAAACATGCTCGTTCATTCGGTAAATTTTTTATTAATAATTACGAGCATAATCGTTCGTATTATGTTACTACATATGGTAACACGACATTGTAACCGGTCTATATAGTTAACTGTAAAGATTTTTTAAAAAAAACATGAAACACTATAAGTGGAAGCACTGATTCTATATACTTATAGAATTGTCATTGTCTTGAGCATGGAAGTAGATTGACACATAAATGCACATCATACTAATGGAAGTCTTTTAAAATGAAGCACGTCAATTGTGACTTTTCAAGTAGGTAAAGCCATTACATCTATTGAAAAATGATTCATTCTCAGTTATCCTCCCAAAGTAGGGTTGTTCAAAATATGATACAGTAATTCAGAATAGATTGTTAATAAACTTAAATATTGTCTATTCTAAATGTCAATGTATCATATGATGTAGGCATGGATTTGTAACAATAATTTTTAACCATATTTTATCGCTTTCTTTATGACTTTTTTCTAAAATTTGATCATAACTGACGGTCAATATATTGAAAGGCAATACAATATGATACTATGGCTAATGTATAATAAGATGATAAAAATGATGCTTACCATTTCCCAATCGATGGATTTGAAGAAGGCGTGCTCGGCGATATCTACGAAAGCGCTCTCGCGATGGCAGCCGAGTCGCTCCACTGGATTCTTGTTCAAAAATCCTTTAAGTACGGAAGCAGCTTTCACGCTCAAAGATCTGGGGATGCGGATAGTTTTCTCCAGAATCACTTGGAAAAGATAGTCTTCAGTGTTCTGGTCGGGATTCTCCGAAGCGCCGGCGATGTCGAACGGAGATCTGCCGGCCAGCATTTCGTAAAGCAACACTCCCAGCGCCCACCAATCTACGCTAAATCCGTAATCCTCTCCTCGCAAAATTTCAGGAGCAATATAATTCGGCGTGCCGCAGAATGTAGAAGTCGTGTCGCCGGGCCGGATGCCCTCCTTGCACATGCCGTAATCGGTTAGTTTGATGTGGCCTTCGTGGTCCAATAAGACGTTGTCGAGTTTTAAATCCCTATAGATGATGCCTTTATCGTGCAGAAAGTTGAGAGCCAAACTGATTTCCGCAGCGTAAAATCTGGCGTGCTCCTCCGGCAGCCGCCTCTGCCTCTGCATGTGGAACATTAAATCCCCGCCGCGCACGAACTCGATTACGAAAAATAGCCGACTCGGCGTTTGAAAACAAGAATGGAGACCCACGAGGAACGGATGATTCGAGGCCGTTTCGAAGACGTGCTTTTCCGTTTGCACCCAATCGATGTCTTCGTCGTCCGTGACGAGCGCTTTCTTGATGACCTTCATGGCGTATATCCGTCTCGTTTTCTTCAATTCCACCATCAGAACTTTAGCGTAGCTACCTCTGCCTATGACTCGAATGAGTTCGAAGTCGTTAAGGGAGTACTGCCGTTGCGTTCCCGGCTCCAGGAGTTCTTCTGCGGCTTTGCTCGCTTCTTCCACGGGAATGGAAACTCCGGTGAGATCTGGCGGAGGATCAGGGAAGTCTTTCGGCTCGCCCAAGCCGCGCTCGGAAGTCGGAGTATGAAGAGTCGCAGTGTCGCCGTTGGGCTCTTCCTTCATGATGGGTTCCACATGCTCGTTCGAGCAAGGCTTGTGTACGAGCTTATGGCATTTTTTATGCACCAATAGCTTGCACTGAATACACTTGAAGCCCTGACGACCCAGTCCCCATATGCGGTCCTGGCAGTAGGCACAGAATGCGCGCTGGAAATTATAAAAAGAGGTTGGAGTAAAAAAAAAAAACAAATTAAGATTAAAAACTTCCGTCACAAATACTACGCAATTTGTGGCCAAATTATCAGTTAATGACGATATCGTGACTAATTACGATTATGTCAACAAAGATGTCGAAGTTCAATCTGACGTGAACAGTTACGAGTATCAATAGATCGGTTGAGACATTTTGTGTTTTTTATAGTTCCACTTTTTAATGTAGAATTGCGAAAAAAGTCCATGGACTTTTGATAATGGCAAGCGGCATTGTTCCTCCAATATATAATATTTAAGATGTCATCTGGTGCTGTAGATCGCGTGATCTCGGGCAATATTGCTGTTTGCTATTTTATTCTTAAGTACCGGAGGATTCGAAAGTATCCTGACTAATTCGGCAAAGAAATCTTAATACTCGTGCGAATTTGTATCACTTACCCGGTTGAAACGCTTCGCCTGAAAGATGTGGCCGTTGACACGATAAAGCTTTCGCCATCTTCTGGCGCCTCTTCTGTAGATGCTTCCTGTAAAACAAATTTCGTGATAATTAAGAGAAGTCGACACGAAAAAAATCCCGTAAAATACTGAACACGCATTTTCACTTTATTCGCCGGCGAATAAATAAAAATAAATTAGTGGCTCTGCCACTATAACCCTGCTGCGCAAGCACAACAGGGCGGTTAAAAAGCCTAAATTTTAAAATATGTCCTCGTACACTGTCAATTACTAACAGTAACTAGGGGAAGTTTTTCTACTACTTAATTAAATTTATGATGATTTAATTTTTTTTACGTAAACGCAAATTTCTTAGTGTTGTAGAAGAGGTATACTATTTTTAAGCCACAATATCGCTCGTAGAATGCAATAATGGCATAACTTAAAAATGGCGATTGTTTTCACTAGAGATTTGTAATTATTTATATTTAATTGTAACTTTAAAGTATGTTTGCTGTGGCATTTTTTTAGTTACGACGTAATTTCATTTAATGAGCGATTTGCTTATCAAGGATCTGTTCAAACTTTAAAGCATGCATTGTAAGTACTAATATTAATTATTATAATCATCGAAATAGCCTCTACACTAAACACTCAAAACCATGTTTGATTGGTTTGATATATTTTTTTAGTTTTGAACGGTGGAAAATGGTATATATTATTATGGTTAAAATACTTCCACGTACGTTATATATCACTGTTACTTTCGTCTAAAGTACTAATTTGGTTTGTTTCGATATCTATACATGATACCTTTACCGTCAATATAAGATGAGAAATTGATTTCAGCGACACAGATAATGAATTGTCTATACTTCATATTTTCTCGCTGTTCCATTTTTAAATATAGGCGCAAACCGTTCCTACATGCGACATTCCAAATGACGATGTAAATATGTTCATATTCGAACATCACCGACTGTCTCATTAAGTTGTCAATGTTCGAAATGTGAAATTTTCAAATCGAGAATATAAATTCGATTTCCCGCGAAGCGAGGGCGCGAACAGTTGCCAGTCTTCGCCGCCGGTGTCACCGCCATCGGATGCGCGGTGATAGATGTTCGACACTTCTGTTTTTCGCGCCTCTACCCGCGGCGGAAGCGAACTGACGGCTTCGGAAGCTCTCGCGGCAAGGAGGCGCACGGATAATTCTATTTCAAACCAGCTAAAACAATATTTACGAAACGTACAAAAGGTGACAGTTACAAATATATAATGTACACGCCGAGGCTTCCGACGCTATTAAAAACATTTGCTTGGGCATCACGATGCACAGGTATTCAAGAATACATGTACAAAAAGTAATTACGATGTCAGATTTGTACATCTATTTTTTTTATACCATGTTCGCTCCTAAAGTGGAGCACATAAATCTACACGGATTGTAGATATTCGCTCCGAAAGTGGAGTATTGGATCTCCGTAATGTGAAGACATCTTGACAGATTATTTTTCACGAGAATTGTTTGTCAGACAATTGCTCAACCCAATGGGCATCCAGTTCTACATTTTTGGATATTTAAAATCCGACAGGTGGAGAATCGAACCCGCATTCCCTGGATAGCTACGTACTCGTAAATATAGTTTTTAAACTGAAGACTGAGTTTAATTTATACACTACCTACATCGTAAACATGTTTTTTTACTAGGTCCGTTTCGGAATTTGGAGCATATGGATCAGTGTGGACCGGCTTGGTCAAGAGGAGAGATCAGGAGTATATGGATAATCGCAGTGTCAAAACTGTCTTGTCAGTCTTGCACCTGTAAAAATCTAGCAGCTGTGGGAATCGAATTATTCGCATTTTCCAGCTCTGACACACGCACGCCAACCTCTAGATAAGCTACATATTCTCAAATAATAAGTGCGCCAGAAATATATTGTAAAAATAATGATTTATGCAGTATTAATAATTTATATATTTCTCTGTGAATATTGAGTTCAATCCAAATTTACCATAGTGAACATTTATACAGGCCCCAAATATATTATCACAGTAAATATACATTAGAACTAACGAATAATATTTAAAGCTAAAATAATGCATTTAATACACTACAGTACATATTCCTTTACTTTAATATTAAATATGACTCAATAAATCCAAAGACGGACCATTTTTAACGGATCAATAAGTATAGGATATTTATATTAAAGAGAAATTTCCTATATGTGCGTATCGATAGTATTTATCACGTAATACATTATATTATACATGCGCAGAAGAGTTTATAAGCTGATTATAAATGAACAGTCTCACAAATTTTTAATCGTTTTACACTTGGCAAATTTCTCTCGTATGACGAAAATATAAGAACAGTTAAGAACGTAGAAAAAATACGCTGGAAATTGACGAAAACTCCGCAAGATTATTTCATCGACAAAATATTTCAAAAATCAATATTTTTTTCTTTGAGACGTAATTTGAAACCCTACGGGGGATTTCTTTACCATATTCGATTCGAATTTGAAGGATATCGATAAATATGTCGACTTCAGAAAATGAAGTGTATGGATCACCTCGACACTTGTCGTCGATTTTTTTCACGGAAATTGGTTGTCAGCCAATTGATTCACCCAGTTCACCGGCACCCAGCCATGCATATTGAAATTTTAAACGTAATTAAATACTGTTTTTAAACAAGCTTTATTCAGAAATGATAATTATGCCCGTTACACCTTTAATTAGAAACTATTTATAAACATTTAAATTTAACTTTACATCTTTAGTTCCACATTAATAATATCAACTGTGGAAATAAAAAAGGATGTAACCCTAAAATTTAAAAAATAGCTTTTATTTCCTAACGTATAATAGCTTCATGCACGGTCTATCAAAAGAATGTACGCTGAAAATGCCGAATTGGTGTTTAAATTATGCTTTTGAGCGAAAAAAAGATGAAAAGGAGTTTCGCCACATCAATTTTATTGGTTTTTCCTAAATAACGTATGGAATTAATATCATATTGAGTAAATAAAACACCAGTTTTAATTTTCGTGCACTTCAAGGTTTCGCCTATGTAATGTTTTGACTTTGGTCTAAAATCATGAAATAAACGTTTTTTGTGCCTCCTGTATAATTTGGTCTATGTGGGTTACGTCATTTTTCCTCTCCACAGTCGATATACATGACGTATTGTAATATGTACATGATCTCTACTAAAAGGACCATTTTTAAAACTCGTCATAAATAATTTCAAGCGAAACTAACAATACGAAAAGCAGTCTCAGAGTGGTTTTCATAACGTGGAGGAAATTTAATTTAAATGCCAAACCAGAAACTGGCAGAGCATTAGACAAGGGTAACGTTTAAAAATGGACAAGCGAACAAATAGACAGGCCGTTGCGGTTTCGAAATACTAAATAAAACCTTAATACCTACCAAACCAACTACACAGATTTCGCTGACCTCATGGCGAATTCAGAGATTATTATTAATGTACGCCTAATTACGTCGTTCATATTTCGTTAGCGGTACAATGCAGGAGAGTCTAATAATTTTACCACTAGATTTACTTCACCGATAATAATATCGTAGGTTTTTTTTGATGAAATATTGAAGATCAATTTGATGAAAAGAATGTAGATTCAATATTTCAACCTCGATACTTAACATTTTTTTAAAGTTAAATTTATTTTTTCCTCTGTCCTATCTTAAAGTGATAGAACCGAGCATATTTAAGTCTCCCGGACTCAAATATATCAAAAAGTATTAGTGGTAAAACATTCTTTTGAAAACATGGAAAACTGCAAGAAGCCAAACACATCTTCAAGGAATTTCCCTAATAATCGCTTATAATGTGGCTTTTTGTAAGCAACCTTTTGAGTTTGAACAAATCGGCCACAGAAAGATGTTTTCGTTGATCATTTTATGAAATTTCCAGCGCATACGACGAGCAACCAAGTCAGCTTAAATTCTGTGTAAAGATACATATGTTATGTGTTATCAAAACAACAGATATCGTTATTTTTACATCAAACTAACGTTCTACAATATATTTACTTTGAAACTTTTTCTTGACAACATTTTGGAACATTCTTAGAAAACGTTTCAAGTTTACTATGGCACAGTATAACCTCAAACGGGTGCATGGAGGTAAGCAGGGATTTGCGGGTTCGTTACCCACATCTGCTGGATTTAAAACAATCTGAAAATACAAGAATGGATGCGCATTGGACTGAGCTATATTGCCTTACAACCAATTCTCGTGAAGAATAATCTGTAAGACATGTCTTCAAATTGCGGAGATCCATATATTCCATTTCAGAGTGTACATTTTCACACTGTGTATATCCATAAGTGGAGCTGCGACGCTGGACCTGATTCGGCCACATATTGCGGATGCTACAAGAGAGTCTGAACCTGACCTGCTAATTCTTTAAGCCGACCAGTCGTCGGCGTCCCGGAAGGCCGCTAAATACTACCTGTAGAATGTATTCGGCGGAGTCACGGGATGCAGGTATGACCTGGAAGGATGCGAGAATTGGCGGCACGTGGTGTCCATAAGCTCCACTTAGGGAGCGAACATGGAAGAAGAAGAAAGAAGCACTCTACTTCCGTAAAGACGTAATTTGTAAAGTAAGAAATCTTCGAAATCCATTTGTAATATAGCGTTGTTATTGATTAGTCAATACTTAAAATAAAAAAAATAGAATAATAGTATAAAGAAAATAAAACGTGAAATCAATTCGGATCTTTATACAAGTTAATTAAAGGTTTCAAGTGAATTTTTATGCATTTTCATGTTTACACGAAAGATTCAAAGCGGCCTAAGGTTTTAACATACGTAAATACAATTTCCGTGAGCGGGTTATGGGGCTCGCCAGAGTGCAGTAGCACGCATCAAAATAACTCGATTAAACGAATGATGCGCCTTTGTTCGTTTGCACTATCATATTTCGCATGCAGGGAAAATTATTTTCACGTTCGATCAGGTTTCGCCTATCCGGAAAAACGCGGGAAATGGGCGCATTCGATAAATAATTTTCATACTGTGTTAACGATTTTCGCATATCCGTAGATGGATATTTGCGAAAATATTTTGCGAGAATTTAAACATGGACTAAATAGCTTCATTGTACTAAAAGTAAATCGGACGAATCAATTGTATTAAATCCACTATTTCAACTATTTTAATAAGCATCTAACTGATACAAATTTACTTACGGTTTAATAATTAAATTAAATTATCATTCTGTATACTAATTAGCTTTTCCAATAGTTATTTTGACCCTGACACCCATTATCAAGAATATAATTATTAATTAAATAACCAACTACGTAAAATATCTAAGCCAGTAAGGTCTATACTCTATTTTAATTGGTTAAATTAAAAGTTCCACAACTGTCTACGTTCACTAGAGAATTATCAAATGCATTATTTAGAGACTAATCATAGTTAAATTGGACAACGCACTGGCTTCTGTGTTGTGGATCGGGATCTAAAATTAGTCAATAAAACACGTTTTTTAATATGCAAGTCTCGGGTTCGAATATTATGCTTGAATCAAAATTTGGATGGTTTCAAATGTCCAGTAAATAGTGAAAAACCAATCTTCGTTACATATGTTCAGTTGTAAATATTTATAGGACCAATATTTCCATCCATATATTAAAGGCTTTTTTATTTTTTATTACACATATTAGACCGAGATATAACATCGGTATAAAATTGTAAACAGCTGCAATTTTTTATGTGTGACTCGACTTTCGTAAAATTTGCCGTTTTGCACATTTATAAAAATTTAATTTGATTAATATTTGAAAGTTGGTTCACTTTTCAATTAGTACCGACAATTCAGCAATATTGTAAAGAAATTATAAAAAGCTGCAATTTAAAGCATTATTAATCATAGACAATGCTCCAGGACACCCAAAATCTATGAAGAATTTATAGCCGGAAATTAATGTCGTGTTTCTTCCTCCCAATACTACCTGCCTCATACAGTCCATGGACCAAACAAAATATTATATGAAGACAATAATAAATCAGGCCATCAAGGCATTTGGTAGGAAAGGTGAGCCTACATTAAGAGATTTTTGGAAGAACTACAATATAACATTATACATGGAACGCAATAAACAATATTAGAGACTTGTGAGCTGAAATAAAAGAGCCAACGATGAAAGGTTCTTGGAAATAAGTATGCCACAAATGATAAGTGATATCTTTAAATTCTGAAGAAACTCTGGAAAGTATCACAGATGAAATAGTTAGTATAATGAATGAACTAAACTTGGACGTCGACAACGTATATGTTAATGAGTTTATTAAATATCACTCAGTACTTCTGTCAAATAAATACTTAATTGGGCAACAAGAGTTAAATGTGATACGAGTATAACAAACGCAACTTTTACATGTTTCTACTTTCGAAGATTCATCATTCGCACTTATTATCAGGAACCAATTATGTGCGAAAGTCGAGAGCCGCCTGTGTTATAATTAAATTGGTTAAAATATTCATGGAAGCTGCTGGTCTAGTAGACCGATAGATTAAACACGCAACATGGAATATGAATTCGTCGCCGGGCAATTTGAAAAACCATATAATTGATTAGAGAGTGCGAGCGGTCGACCGTTAACCCACTCGGGAAATTGTATTGCAACATTTGGATAGCTTGCTGGGGGCGGCATCTGTCATGGCGGGCAGGGTTCGCGGACTGTAATGCGACCGTAACCGAACGCTTTGTGCGGCCGGTAATTCGATAAAATAGTTGTCCGACCGGCGAGCGGGCCAATTCGAGCGCTGGCTCCCCCCACATCAAATTCGGCATGTGCGAACGGGCTTCGGCGATCCGCGAAAATGCCGCAACTGCAAAGTGTATTGATACGGCAACGGTCATAAAGCTGCATACTGCACACAATGCTTCATTTAATTACTTATCATACATTTAGCCGGCTCAGTACAAGGCATGAATAACCCACATTTTCTAAATATAGCGTTTTTCCTCCCAAATTACTTAGGAAACACCAATTTTACAGTGGCAACAAGCTAACTCTAGGAATTCGAGAAATTCAGATCTTCACTGAAAGTTAATCTTTTCTGGCAAGTACGACTTCATTCTTTTTAATCTTTTCATTACAACATTGGTCTGTATGCCCTTGATAACTACCTAAGAAATCGAGAACATCAGCTGTTTTTCATTATTAAATGCAGGACTATCC